>JAECUM010000795.1:0-280411 GCA_016617855.1 Megalonaias nervosa | reverse complement strand
GTCCCATCTTCAAGAACTGGACAATGCCATGCCAACAAAGATGGCCCTGTTCTGTCATGATGGGACTCTACCATGCCTCTGATCATAATGGGTCACTGCCACAATCAGTCATCAGGCACCAGAAGAACAAGCTTTGTCCACTTTGATGAATCCAGGATATACCAGCACTCTCATGGATCAGTCTAACCCACATAGTATTGCTAGACACTCGCTGCATACAGTGCCCAGCTTAGTACCTCATTGCCAAACATATGTTGCTTCATTATATTCTGAAGCCTTTGTCACTAAGGGAGCCTGTACTAGAACAACAGCTTGGAAGTCACTGTATTGAACTCAGGATGCTCAGTAAGTTAATAAGCCACACTCCTTGATATTGTTTTCCAGCTACTTTGCAAGTAGCACAAGAGATGTTGACTTTAACACCTTTATCCAAAGATGGCAAAATTTGCATGCAGGTCCCCTCATTGTTATTAGATATTACTTGATACACAAAGACTTGGCCTTACCGACTTCAACTTAAACCTTCCACCATAGTTGTGTTCTCCCTCTACAACAATTGCCTGGTCTCAGTTTTGGCATCAGTTGATTATTGACTGAAAAGGAAGAATTGGTTTTCAAATTACTTTTCCTCAGTCTGGCAGAGTTATTGACAGTCTAGGCTTCTTATGTCATCAGTTACAAGACCCAAAGCCTCAACCAGCTTTGTTTCTCACAAAGACACCTTCCCTTGAACCTTAGTCAGCAGCAGAATACCAGATTGTGAAAGGGGATTTAGTTCACAAAACAGAATTCACACTGCTCGGAGGGATAGGTTAATATCAGAAACTGAATAAATAGATGACTGTTCAGATACCACTCCAGTGGCCTAAGTGGTTAGAGCATCCACCTCAGATGCAGAAGATTGTGGGTTAGAACCCTGGCTGAGTCATACCAATGACTTTGGTATGTTATATATTTGTTGTCAAAAAGTGATATAAAGTTATTAAAATGAATGTTTTAATTTGGTTATGATTATGTCTTATCATAATGTTGTCACCCATGAGCTACCATTCTGCATATACCCCTCACTCCCCCTTCCCCCTGAGGTTGGTTGGGGGCGTACCCCCTTCTTAAGAAAATTCCTGGCAGCAACGCTGGATGGAGATTCTGTGCCAGTAGACAGAGATATCACAGCTTTGTAGATGAGTACCTCAACCTTTCAAAAAACCTAAAGATCATCATAAGGCCAAGCATATACGCTCACAACCTTTATCTCCTCTTTAATGGTCAGGTTGATAAAATGCACAAACAAACCATCAAGGAGACCAATTTACCTCCCTCACAGTCTCAGCTACAGCAGAAGGATTTTCAAGGCAGTCAACAATAACATACAGAGATACCCTTAGGACACAAGCTACTTGGAAGCAGTCCTACTGAATCAATAACCATTAAAAACCAGTTCTCCCAAACAAAAGCAGACAAGAGGCAGAGAGAGGGTTAATGTTTTCCACATTGTTTCTCTCTATGAGAACCTCCTTATATAAAAGATCAAATCCTCATGCTTCCCTTATCACAGATCCCACAAGGGGAAGGCTTCATTTCTTTGCTGCTGAATAGGGACATGATATGACACGATAACCTATGGACCCAACAAGTGTTTTTTTTTCTGTGGGACTCTGTATCACTTTCTCATCCTTTGTCCAGAGTTCCCTCAACGACAAATGCAGATTTCTTTACCCTGTTACCCTGTCATCTGCCAAAGTGCACTCAGTCAATTTATTTGCACCCCTTGGCTCACAATAAAAACACTACAGCAAGTTCTAAATGCCTTCCAAGAGCAAGATTACACAATCATTGTGGACTGGGAAGATGCATATCTTCATTTCCCTATTCATATGACTTCCAGGAAGATACTCCCAAGATACAACCCAGAGTTGCTGAATCTACATGACTGGATCTTATTAAGCCCTCAGCAACAAACATTTCTCACCCATGCAACAGAGGAATCTAGCTGATTTGCTAACCTTACTTTTTTTGTCTCAGTCCAGTCATCTCATACCAGTCATCTCAGTCAAGGTGTCCACACGCTAGGGACTACTTTTAAAAAATAAACCTTTGTTTTCTGCTATGCCTGAGGTAGTTGTTCTAAAATCAAGTGAGATTGCCCTCCATTTTAAAAGTGTATGAAGGCAAATTGAAATTCTTCATACATTGGTGTGCCTAAGAATGTATTATTCCACTGCTGGCATTAATACCTAAGATAGCTAACTGCCTATTATGGCACTTTGACAAGTATGGTTAGCACCTAATACAATTAAAGGCTACTTTTCCAGGATCACTGACACCGTGCATTATCATGGAAGAGAGAATATCAAACAAAACAAAGACCTATATGATCTTCCATTCAATTTTGACTACACATATTCAAAGATGTTGGCTCTTTGTCCAAAGTGGAATCAATCATGAGTACAGACTTGGCTGAACAAGACACCATTTGAACAGCTCTCAAGAGTCTCATTGGTCACCTCATATAAGACTTGCTTCCTCACTGCATTATCAAACAGCAGGCAGAATCAGCGAAGTACAAGCTCTATCAGTGGACCCAAACTACATGCAGTTCTGACAAGATGGGTCAAGATGGGTCAGTATCGCTAATGATGACCCCTGCTTTCATTGCCAAGAACAGGTTCACATTCGTGGGGAACCAGACTTTTGTAATGAATTCCTGTCTACTCTCGACACTTCAGCCCAATGTTGCCTACAGGATCCAGTGCATGCTCTGAAGTGGTACTTAATGTTACAAATCTATGCTCTTAAAATAAGTAACAGAAAAGAGTGAAAGACAACAAGCTTTATAAAATTTAACAAATAATTTATTTCCCTAGAATACGAAGTAAAAATGAGAAAAAAGAACTTACGGTTTTGCGAATTAAAACTCAGTACAAGTCCCGAAGAAATCCAGAACTGAAGATGATGATATCTGTTATAGCTTATGGAGTGCTGATGTGTCACCAGTCTTTTTTGAATCACAGTAATATAATTCTAGGTTTGAATTCAGTACAAATTCCAGTGTCTTTATCCAAGAATTTTATTAGAGCACTTTTGTATTTTCAGAGAAAACAATCACTTGAATTCAGTAATTTGAAGAAAATAAAATTCAGCCCAACTGGTGGCCTGGTGGTTAGAGTGTCCGCCTTGGATGCGGGAGGTCGTGGGTTCGATCCTCCACCGAGTCATACCAAAGACTTATAAAAATGGTACTAACAGCTGCCTCGCTTGGCACTCAGCATTAAGAGGTTAGTGTTATGACTGGTCGGCCTGGTGTCAGGATAATGTGACTGGGTGGGATATCATGCTACATGTCTGCGGCATGATGCCCCAGTGCTAGACATCACAATAAACTGCTACACCACAGACATCGTAGTGATATGACTAAAAAATTGTTAAAGCTACGTTAAAAATCCAAATCACACACACACAACATAATACAACTTGAAAGTGCTAGAGGTTAAAGCAAGAATGATCAAGTCCTCACAATTATAAGATTAAATAACTCTCTACTTGACCTCAGGTCACAATTAGCATTTTCTTTATATAAAAAAAAAAATTACCTAATGGGAAATAACCTTCTAAAATGATCCTGATGTTTACAAAATCAAAACCATAACTTGTAAAATTCACTTAGGAAATTCCAAAACCCTGACCAAATAAACATATTTACTTCTTCTATTAATAAAGATCCTGATATTAAGCCCATAAACATAGAGAATAATTTGTCTATTTATATAGTTGTTTACATAAAATGAAATTTTAAAAAAGTCAGGTCAAGCAGAAATGAACTCAATTTTGGACAAGGTCAGGTCCAGTATACAATATTACATTAGAATAGCATGTAATGAAATATTTTTTTTTTTAAATTAACAAACAAATAATTAAATTAAATATACATAACACTTCCCCTCATAAAGAAAATTAAAGAATTACACATTAAAGCTTTCTTTTTGCTATAAGTCAAATACATGTATACATGTGGTAGAAAAACATAAGATGAAATCTTATGAATGACACAAAGAATACATGAAGAAATATATTTCTGTACACGTGAAAGTGCATCTGCTATTAAATTGTCTTCTCCCTTAATGTGCCTGAAGTCAATATTATATTCCTGCAAAATCAAACTCCACCGTAATAATCTCTGATTTTTGTTTTTCATCTTGCCAATGAAAGTAAGGGGTTTGTGATCACTAAACAAAATAATCGGAGGAGCTTAACTAATAGAGACTTCAGAGTGTTGTAATGTCAGTATCAAAGCCAAACATTCCTTCTCGATTGTGGAATAATTTCTCTGGTGCTTATTTAATTGCTTAGAAAAATAGCACACTGGATGATCAACACCATTTTTGTCTTCTTGAATCAATACTGCTCCAACCCAAACATCACTTGCATCAACAGACAGTTTAACTGATTGACTGAAATTTGGAGCCGTAAGAACTGGAGCACTCTTAAGTATGGCCTTTAATCAAAAGCCTCCTGACATTTTTCAGACCAATGAAATTTGGTTTTCTTGCTCAATAAATTTGTCAGGGGTTCAGCAACTATGGAAAAATTGGAACAAAATTTCTGATAGTATCCAGCCATACCCAGAGTTGCATCTGTTGCTGTTTACTGATAGGCACAGGGAATTCAAGATAGCCTTGACCTTAGCATCTATAGGTTTAACTTGTCCATGTCCCATGATATGTCCTAGAAATGTTACACAAGAACAGCTAAACTCACTTTTGGATAAATTAATTGTCAAATTTGCATCATTGAGTCTGTCAAAGAATTTCCAAATTGTTGCTAAATGATTTTTCCAGGTGTCATAGATGACATGATTGATGTAAGCATCACAATTATCTAGACCAGATGTAATGATGTTCATTAAACGTTGAAAACTACAAAGTGAAAACTTCATCCCAAATGGCATCACTTTATATTGATAAAGTCCATCTGAAGTCATGAATGTTGAAATTTCCTTTGTTGTTTCCATCAGTGGAATTTGCCAAAATCCTTTGAGAATGTCAAATTTGGTGACATACTTTGCATTTCCAATTTTATCAATGCAGTCATCAATTCTGGGTAATGGAAATGAACCTGTTTTAGTCACACTGTTTACCTTTCTATCATCAGTGCACATGCGGAAAGTATTATCTAGTTTCAGAACAAGAATGCATGGTGTACTCCAGTCACTTTTACTCGGCTCTATGAAATCGTTGTCCAGCAAATGCTGAATTTCTTTTTTCAAACATTCCTGATTGAGAGGGTTCATCCTGTATGGGTGTTGTTTCACAGGTGTGGAATTTACAATTTCAAAGTCATGATAAGTTTTATTTTTTCTTGTAGTAGCATCTGGAAATAAGTGCTCATATTCAAGTAATAACTGTTTTAGGTCATTCATTTCTTGTTGTTGCAAATGTGAAAGTTTCTGGTCCAGATTATTCATAATTTCTGAATTTCGAAGATTTGTTACTCCAAAGTCAGTACAATCAGATTGCATTTCTTTGCTTAGATCCTCAATATGTGGGACAGGTACAGCTAAATTAATTGCATAAGTAACCTAGGTATCTCTTTCAACATACTCTTTTAACATATTTATATGGCAAACTTGTATTTGTTTTCGCCTCCCACAAGTATTTATGATATAATCTAAATCATTTACTTTCTTTTCAACTGTGTAAGGACCATAATACTTGGTCTGAAGAGGATTTTGTGGTACGGGCAAGAGAACTTTATCACCAGGCTGAAAACACCTTTCCTTTGTATTGTTTATCATCCCTTGATTTAAGTTTTGACTGAGTAGAGTGCAGATTAGTTCTTGCAACTTCACAAGCCTTTGACAACTTATACTTAAAATTGGAAACGTAATCGAGAAGATTAATTTTGGTATCTTCATAGAAAGAAGTTTCTCTTTTAACAACTTAAATGGCCCATGCACAGTATGTCCAAAAACTAGTTCAAAGGGACTGAATCCTAAAGATTCTTGAACTGATTTCCTAACAGCAGACAATAGCAAATGAACACCTTCATCCCAATCTTTACCTGTATCAAAACAATATGACCAAATCATATTTTTCAAAGTTTGATGAAATCTTTCGAAAGCCCCTTGGCTGTCAGGGTGATAGGCAGAAGACTTGAATTGTCGGATGCCTAATTTATACATAACTTGCTGGAAAATTCCAGACATAAAATTTGACCCTTGATCAGACTGGACAGATTTGGGTAGGCCAAATTGAGTAAAAAAAAATACTTTATCAAAGCTTTTACTGTTGTTTTAGTTTTAATATTAAAGGAATTGCCTCTGGGAATCTTGTTGATGCAGACATTATGGTCAACAAGTATTGGTTACCTGACTTGGTCTTAGGTAAGGGACCGACACAATCTACCATTATTCTGCTGTTACTTATATGTAATTAAATTATTTGTGTGTTAGTGTGAGGTTTTGGTTGTGGGGGATTGGGGGTGGGGTGCCTCCAATATTTATTTAAATTATTGTAGAAGTCCCACCTAGGCTCGAGTTTGGTTGGAAGTTGATTTAGTGACAGTTAGATATACAGCTCCGAGCCCCCAGTCAGCAATGCCGACGGTTAAATGAATAAAGATACAAAAAAGGGTGAAGTTCAATAATGACAGTTTAATAACAGTTAAAAGATCAATAGTTCGAATTTCCCAAATACAATTCTTCCGCTCGACCCTTTTCTAGCCTGTCGCATCATTTGATTCGTAGTGTGAGAGATTTCCACCTGTCCTTGTGTACTACTCATCAGTGTATTCTTATCTATCTCCTAATTCCCTCTCGTCCTCCCTGACTCCCTCCAAGTTCCTTCTCCTCCTCCTTCTCTATTTCCTCCTCCAGACCACTTTCCTCCTCCTCCCCTTCTATCCCTCTTTCTATGTCGACTGCACGTTGTCGACTCCGACTGCACTGTCAGTCTCACTTCCGTCTCCCTCTTAGAGACTCGGGACTACTAACTTGCACCGGAAGTTCTGTCCCCGAAAAGCTTCCTGTGAAAACACAAGGATGGTACAATATTTTCCTCAGCGCTCACATCTCACACTACACACAGCCTATCATCAGATAAGGCTATTAAATTTCACCGGTCACGCATTCATTCACACCGAAATACGCATACATTCTTGTATGGTAAAACACAACATAATAACACAACATGATGAAAGCATGGTATTAATTACTCTTATACATACAACAATAAATTGCTTCACATCAGTACATACTCATAATTCCATTACACAAACCAATAAACAACAATCAGACGCATATCTTTACATCACAATTCATACCAAATATACAAATATTCAAATATCCATGCTCTGATATATTCACACATCTATCGTAACTAATCGTACATACATCAATCATTTTCCTAAACTCCAATTCAAACATGCGTAAACTCTAACATAACGCATCACTAAAGGTGCTGGTTGCTACGAAGTAACCTACCAGCGAATTACAATATTAATTCTGACGAACTAGCAATCTACATAATTCTCTACGTAAACTCAAATTCATGTCTCAAATACGCTTATAAATGAAACACTACAAGGTAATTCTACATACTAAAAGAATCCCAGTAATTAAGTATACATGCTACAAATACTTACAATTATGACTCCGTAATGTTTTGCAAAAATCGAGCAAATAGCTTACTGACCTTGTCGAAGCTTTTCCTTGTCTTACAATTCTGGTCCTAAGATTCCCGCCAAATTACGAGTGGCTTCTCTCGGAGTATCCTTTCGCTTAAACCCGCTAGATCTACTTCTCATAATCTGCCCAGGTATACTGATAAATTTACTGCACGTTTAAGCTAAAATTTCGATATAAGATTTACTCCCACCCCCATCTTAATTCCGATTGGATGTTGCTGTGGACAGTCCCAATCAAACTTACTGACAATGTCCTCTAGCTTGTCTGTTTACGTGGCGGGTGAGAACACGCCCCGTTCACCCTGCGGGCTTCCCTTTGATCCCTGGACCCATGTTTTAACGTCTGGGTGTGAGGATGACAAGCCCTTTAACTGGCGGCTATTCTATGATCTGGGTGGCTGGCGACTTGCATACTCAATTAACACTACTTGCGGCTATGTTTACACATCAAATGCGGTCATAATATATCCAACTTTTATACATTTCCTGATACCTGGACTGCGAAACGTGACAGATAGTTTTAAATTTCTTTTTATTTTATTTTTGTTTCATTACATTTTATTATAATGATAATATTTTTACTGGATTTGACATTTTTCCCAGTAAATTTAGTTAAGTGCTTTTAGTCTGTTTAGAATGCCAGAGTATTGCTTCATTGTATTTTTAGCTGGCTTTGGTTCAAAATTTGGTAAACACTGAGTGAAAATCATTGGTTGTAATCAAGGTCATGCTTCGCCTATGTGTTAGTCTGAATAAACAACGTTTTATTTTTAAATTCATTTCCAGTGTGGGAATCAGATTCTTAGCTAAGGCTGTAGTAGCCTACGTGATAATTGACTTGTAGTGGGTGACCACGTGACCCATCACGCAGGTCTGAAATTATGTTATAGTTGGGTTTAATACTCTTATCTCAATGAATTTTAGTCAGTTGTAAATAATACCTTGAGGCTGAAAGGTATTCCTGTTGTTGCCATTTGAATTGAGTGTTTATTTAAAATAATTTATTCACCCTGGAAAATACTCTTCTTCATCAAAATTCTTGAACAAAAACACTTACTAAAAATTATTCGGAATTTTAAAGTCAGAATTATATTCTTGGTGATTCAGCAAGAAACTGTTGACACATCAGCCCAAAACAGGTTATAGAGGATGTCATTGCCTTCCATCTTGGAACTTCATCGAGATTCAAACTTGGATTCAATTACAACTTTTTAGTGATAGGACTTATATTTTTAAATTCTACGATTAATTTTGGATTATATTCACAAACTGTAAGTCATTTTTCGTATTTTTACCTTGTTTTCTAGGGAAATAAATTATTTTGTTAAATTTACAAAGCTTGTTGGCTTCACTCTTTTTCTTTGTTACTTTGTACGAGCCTAGTCATGTAACAAAAAAAAAATTGGGGTTCTTGTCCTTGGGGTATATGAATTTTGGCTAAAATATTCCAGAATTTTAAAAAAAAAAATTTAAATTCCCCTAGTTTTCAGAATTTTTTAAATCCCAAGTACTATTTCATATTTTTTATTTGAAATTTTTAGTGTAATCAACAGGCTTTTTTTCACAATGTCATCAAAAGTGGAGACTTTTCTTTTTAGTCCTACCATATACATTGCGTTTGAGCCAAACTTAAAATCTGACTGACATAATCCATGCTGTGGGATGGGGATGGAGTCCACTTCTTCAGCTTTATCTCAGTTTGTTCTGGTGGGACCTATAGCCATAGCACAACTGGTTACCTTCCTGGATCATTCAGCAACATCATAAGGATGTGGCCTTGTGACTTTGACTGGATTTGCAGGAGAGTTCTTTTTTTTTTTTTTTACCAAGCTGCTTCCTGATATATAGAATCTGTACTCCAGTTGAGTAATCTAGTAGCTGTCTCACATACCTTAATGGACTGGAGATGATCTCTATAGATAGTTTGATGTATCTCTCTCCACCTCTTACCTATTCTTCCAAGGTAATTTGATCAGGTAACATATTTGAAGAAGAAACTAATTTTTTCTAGTAAAATGTGTTTCTTCAATAAAATACCAAAAAGATTTTAGCCTTGGAGGGCTGGATTTGCGAAGTAGTAGTAGTAGTAGTAGTTCTCCTAAGATATTATGATCAGGTAAGTATTAATCAAGAAACATATTTTACTAGAAAAATTGATATTCACATAGTGAACATACTTTAAGTCTCAGTTGCTGGAATCTGTGTTTGAATCTCTCATAAACATTGAGAAGGGTTTACGATAATTGGACTGTTAGTAATAAGAAATGTATGTAATGAAATTGACAATGTGTGGTACACCTACAGCTCATTTGTGATATATAGGAGTGATCTATATTTTCTTTGCTTTTACACCTTCAGAAGGTACGAAAAAGAAAAAGAGAATAATAAACATTGCCTTATTCAACAATTGTTGGTAATTTTTCATGTATGTATGTATGCATGTATGTATGTATGTATGTATGTACTAAAATTGGTCACTAATAAGCCTACCTTTTTGCTAAAAATTTGATTCATGCAGACTAGGCGTCATCTTATAAGTGCAGTATAAAAGAGAAAAAAATGATAAATTTAGGTGTAATGTTTTAGATCCAGATTGGGCAGTTGAGACGGACAACCCAGATATATCTCTTGGACCCAGGAATAGATATTACCATGTCCATCCATTGATTATCCAGTGTTACAACTGTAAAGAGACTGGTCACATGTCCAGGGATTGTCCAAAGCCAAAGGTACAGTTCTTATGTCATTGTTGTATCTTCACCTTTGTACGTACTGTATAGTTGTGTTGTTCATGATGATGTCCATTAGTTGGTCTGCATATTTGTTCATATGTTGTCCATTGTCTCTGTGCTCTGCATGTACTGATATGAAGAAGAAGGCTATCACTTTTGGTGTTATATTGCATAAAGATTAATAGATAACAATAAAAGTTGCAGAGTTCATTGTGGGTCAAATGTAAACCAAAAGGCATGGATATTTAGAAGGGGTTTCAACTATAGGATGGTCTGTACAACCTTGAAAAATCATTATTTTTTTTTTAGAGGCTGCCTTAAAAACATCTTGAAATTAGAAAAAGATGCTTTTGCCCTCTAAAAGCATTTGAATTATGTATTTAAATAAAAAATATTGGAGAAAATTGATTGGATTAAATGATGCATAGCTTTGGTGGTGGTAGGGTCTGTTCTAGGACACACAATTATGGAAATTGTGTTTTTGCTAATGATTGCAGTGAAAAATCAAACTGAATACATGAAAATCATGCACCAGTGTTAGAAGCCACCAGTAGCAACAATTTCTGCCTTGAAAAAGACCAAAGTCATTAAAATTTGGTACCAGTATAACAACAATGAAAATAGTGCCCAGGTATTGTTCATTGCTTGCATTGAGTGACCTGGGTTACAATTACATCATGGCATCACAACATGCACATTGAAAATTTTAAGTTGTGCTGAATAAAGTACATGTATATCTACTGATTTTATATCATAGGCACCACTGCAGTAAACTTAATTATAAAATTATAAAGAAGTCCCAGAAATAATGCTTTAAAATTACTTGCAGATAAAACATACTGGTAGTGTGCTTTGATGTAAGTGACCTTAAATACATGTTTACTTTGTTATGGTGTACACACCCACATGTCTTTCTGTCTTTCTTTCTGTGTGCCCTGTTTCCCAAACAAGAGGTTACAAATTTGAAACTTGTGGAGGAATTCCAAATTTTTTTGTACAATGTTTGTATTTTTATGTTCAAATTTTCTTTTAAATTCGCTCATCCAAATTTTTTTTGTTGCTTTTTCTTAATTTCCATCCTGGGATGGGCAGTTGACCTAATCATACTAATATTGCATAGCAGAAGGCACATAAAGATCTTCGTCAGTGATGGGTATAAATCCACTTCAGATTTAGATGTTGAAACAGTTAACTGGGTTGGATTAATTGTCATAGAACAGTTGGGTACCAGCATTGCCTCCTGACAAAATTTTCCATCTTCACCCAAGCCAGTTGCAGGATTTAAACAATTAACTGTTTTGGATTGCTTTTCCGAGATGAAAGACACATTACTGTCTAACAGATCAACCAGTTATAATCAAATGGGGATGCCAAAACAACCAGCTTGCCAAAGTGAACAATAGAATAGCTAGTGTGTTGTAATTATGATTTGTGTTAAGCTGAAACACAAAACTAATAAATAGATGGATGTTAATCTAGTTGATCATTATTCAGCATTGTAACCTATATTATGGGAATTCTATAATGAATATATGGTTATGTGCTGAATCTCGTTTTAAATATTCATCAAACATTCAAATCTTTTTCTATGGATTACATCACTTTGTGAGGGTTTTGGCACCATTCTCAAAGTTACCCTGCTTATTATATCAGTAGTGTAACTAGAAAACTGTAGGCTTCATTATCAACACTTTCTGTTTTTATCAGTAGGCTCTCTAACGTCATCATGATGTCTTTCCTAGTATCAGATAAGCTGAATCAGCCCACTTTAGTTTCATCTTTTAGATTGTATCTTATAAAACAAATAACATACAAATGGTAATTTCTTCTTCTATTAGCTACTGGCCATTTAATTTTGGGGCAAGGGAGAGCTGTGATTTTCTTTTGAGCTGAAATATTTTCTTTCTTTTCTTTCATCACAAGATAATATTTTTTCCAGATAATGTCATGGATATAATAATGGTGTTATTTTTCTATAGATCAGAGTAAGATTATTTTTTTCCATCTGTTGACAGATGGAAATTAAAGTGTCAGGCACCTGCATCTGAACATTGAATTGTTGGTTGGTAATATAATTGTGGCATAACATTCAGAAATACAGTGGTATAAAATTTTTCATTGTACCCAACTCTACATAATACATGTACATTCAATGTCAGACCTGTGCACCCTCCGTATTTTTCCGTATTTAGTACGGGGAAAAATATCAAATACGGAAATACGACTTCAAGAGCTAAATCCGATTTTGTTCGAGGTAAAATATGGAAAATTTGTATTTGACAAGTACGAAAAACAAAGAAAGGAAAGAAGCACGAAAATAAAGCAGTAGTCAGACCCGGTTATCACGATTACGTCGGGAGTGTCAAAAATATCGTCAACATAACCGGGTCACGAGATATCAGAGTTTAGTTCATAAATGTACTGCAAAACAATGATTATGCATCTTAAGTACCAAAATGCGGAGTTTCGTTTCTAAAAACAAATGACATTTCAAATGCACAATAAAAATAATAATGCAGTCATACCTAGTTGCAGAAAAAAAGATTGGATGTCTTTTAAATGAGATTAAGTAACAAGTCATACATTTTTACAACAATAAGTTATTACAACATGCCACTGGTCTAAAGTTGTATTTATTTCCCTGTGAATAGCCTCATCCCTTTGGTAGCCTCAGCAAGAAAATGGTTTTCTCACGCAATCCAGAATCTAGGCTAATAGAAGTACATGTACATGTAGGACTATACTTTTTTTTAAAAAGTGTTTTCTTTCGTTACAGCTAACTTGTGACTAGCAGCAAAATTTAACTGACCAAAATTGTGTGTGAAAATCAAGTTTTTTTTTATCGTCATTGGTTTCTTTACACCAGTATATGCCGGTTTTTACTGATAACATTTGCTTCTGTACTGGAAAAGGACGGGGCTGTTGATATTCATGTACCGACAAACTGTAAAATGTGTTTGAAGTCTTTGAAGTTAACTGTCCCGCCATCAAATTCTGTATGAAGCCAAACTTATCCCATTCATACAGTTGTAGTCCCATATCCCACCCGACTTTGATCACTGACCGTCGGCAAAAGGGGGGTGGTGGTGGCGGCTAGTCTCTTTGATGGATTGCAAGACTTTGATATTCAAGGCAATAACAGTACATATGAAAACACTTCTCTTTCTGTTTCAAATTCGCCTTCTGCTTCTTTGCGTTTGTGTTGAAGAATATGTAATCATGGTACAGCAATCGACAATTTCAACAAAAAAAATACTGGGCGCTATGGATTTTTTTTTACAATACCGTTGGTGCTTTTATTTACTCTTGTTCAAAACAAATTTATAAGGGGGAGGGGGCAGCTCACAGGGGCTCGTATCGTTGCTTACAATTTACCGTCATACATGTACTACATAATAACTACAAGGGAGGACACTTCTCTCCTTTCTTACGCGACCTATTTAAGAATAAACGCTGATATTTCAATATACAAGAACAACGCGCTGAATGGAACAGTCCCTTCTCATTGGCCAACTGAAAATGAGTTATAAACAAATGCAGGACGTCATTTTCTTTTAACCAATGAGATGACAGTATTCCGGTCAGCGGGATTTCACTTGCATATTAAGCGGGCGTGATCAGGGCCATGTCGATCAGTAGCGTGGGAAAATGGTCAGGCATTGCTTACAGGTATGATAGTAAGCCAAACTTCGGTTACGCATACAAAGTCGAATGTCTGAGCTAAACATCGGTACCAAATTTATTACGTTACGCGAAATGTAACTTGAAATATCAGCGTTTATTCTTAAATAGGTCGCGCGAGAACGGAGAGAAGTGTCCTCCCTTGTAGTTATTATATAGTACATGTATGACGGTAAATTGTAAGCAACGATACGAGCCCCTGTGGGGCAGCTTAGCTTGGAATTTTGCGGGTTTGTATTTATAGATTATTGAGTCACGCGATCTAGGCATGCTAAGAGCTTACACTCGCACCAAGCATAGAAACACTTTAACTATTACCGAATTTGTTTTAAATATGTTGTGTAAAACAAATTAGGTATTTAACCTGATAATTTTTATAGTTACATATAAGACCAAATTCGCGATGCTGTGTGAGACGAACTATATTGTTGTGGTATTGACATGTGATAATGTCCATTTTGAACGCAGCTTATGTAAAGGTCAGAAACGCCTCCATTCACTTTCCTAACTCTAAAGTATTGTTTACAATATAATCTTCTCCACTCTATGCAAGTGATAAACCATGCATTGATGAGACTGGTTGATTAGCATTTGTACCGGTAAAATTTAGTCTTCTAGCGGCTTTTTCTATCCTTGCTGGTACAAGGTACCGGTAATAGCGGAAACGTCAGATCATTTCTTGTAAAATTTCTCTTGAGATGGACGTTAAAAGTTGAATTTCGTCTAATTAAGCGGGTCCACATGTTACTTTGGACCGAAACTAATGCCTAGTATAACAGGGTTGTCGACTTAACAGGTGTCGAGATTAAGCGGGGAGAAAATAGCATAACAAAGAAGGATTTTTTCGGGACGCTCGATATATGCGGGTTCTTGAGATAATAATACCAAACGTTCAACCGACTGCGACGAACACTCCCTGCGTGTGACTCGTGCTGAAGTTATGATGTGCGAACTCGTCGCTTACCACAATCTGCCATTAGAAACAGCTGATTCCTTGAGTGATGGTTTCAAACTTATGTTTCCAGATAGCAAAATTGCTGCAGGTCTGTAGATATTTATTTATTTTATATCATGTTTATCAATTTTTATGGCATTTACTTACAAGGCAATTCCAGACAGTAATCTAAAACCTTTTATACATGTATTTTTACCAAGTGAAGCACACATAACACAGTGTTACGTATATGTAATTTATTTACTTTTGTATTTTATTTATTTTTTTTTATTACTTTTATCTCATTACATTATTGTAATGATGATTTTAATCACTAGATTTGACATTGTTTTCGGAAAATTATGTTTTCTGTGTTGACCTGATAAACACGTAATTCGATTGCTTCATTTTATTTTTAGCTCACCTTGGTTGAGAAGTTTGTAAACACTAAGTTAAAATGATTGGTTATTACTAAGGTCATGTTCGGTCCACGTGTTGTATACAGCCTTTTTTATTATTCATTTCCAGCGTGAGAGTCTGATTTTTAGATAGGGCTATTTTAGGCTACGTGCTAAATAGCATTTTTTTTTACTGTGCTATTCAAATTAGTGATCACGTAGCCCCATCACGTGAGCCACCATGTGATCTAAAATCTCAGGTTAAAACGGATGTTTTCTAGTAGATTAGTCAGTCATAAACAACACTTTTAAGAGCTCAAGGTGTTTTTAGTGTTGTTGCCAGTTGATTTTAAAGTTCTTCTGATTTTTGGGGATTTAAAAATTTACATTCTCTGGAAAACATTCATAAGTGCTTTTCTCCATCATATTCTTGGACAAAGACATTTGTTGGAAATTCTTAAGAATTCTAAAGCCAGAATATTATTCTTGATTCACAAAATTCAACGAGGAACTGTTGACACAACAGCACACAACAGGTTCATCTGACGTCATCGTCCGCCATCTTGGAACTTCGTCGGGATTCGAACTTGGATTCATTTAGGACATTTTAGTGATAGGACTTGTATTTTCAGATTCCAGGATTAATTTTTGGATTATATTCACAACTGTAAGTCCTTTTTCATATTTTTACTGTGTTTTCTAGGGAAATAATTTTTTTTTTTGGTTAAATTTTACAAAGCATGTTGGCTTCACTCTTTTCTTTTGTTACTTTTGAACGAGCCCACACGCAATAACAGTTGGTACCAGGCACCTGTTAAATTTAATCTCAGCTAGTTATTTGAATTTGCCAAAACTTACAAATTCAAAAATAGAATCAGTTTCAGTGGACCATTGTTTGAATAGTTATGGTGTGAACACCTTTACTGAACTAACTTGTATATTGTACAAATTACAATTTCTGTATTTATGTTTTAGATATGAAGTGTGGCAGAAAGATAGCAACTGCTGTTGTGAAGACTCTGGGAAAGGCACAAGAAAGGAGCTTGTCTGAGAGGATGCAGACTGCAGCCTTCACATTTTCTACAGATGGCAGTAATGATAAAAAATAGGAGCAAACAGTTCCCAATTGTAATTAGATCAATGGACCAAAACACAGGACTTGTTCACTCAGAGCTACTTTCCCTTCCTGTTTGCACTGGATCTGTCATAGGAGAAAACACATTCAAAATCCTGGATGGGGAAATCAATGCACGCAACTTATAGTGGAGTAATTGTTTAGCACTTGGATGTGACAATGCCCCGGTTATGACTGGGAAGAAAATTGGTGTAATTTCATACATTAGAAATAAGCATGACAGTGTATTCTTGGCCTCCATGTTGTGCACAATGCAGCCCAAAAAAGAAGCAAAGTGTTTACCTGATGTGGCCGAGTTCTTGCAGGATGTATATTATTATTTCCAGAAAAGTGAGAAACGACAGCACAAATTCTCTAGTGTTCAAGATCTTTTTGACATTGAGCAGAAGAGAATGCTCAAGCATGTTTGTACCAGATGGCTAAGTATTGGTCGTTGCCTGGAGAGATTGCTACAAAATTGGGAACCTTTGAAAATGTTCTTTAAATCAGAATTTGATGATGTCAAGACAAAGTTTTATCTTCAGTACAGTTTGCCAAGAGCAGTGACAAACCATATGCCCACAAGAAAGTAGAAAACATCCTAAGTTCCTGAAATTGCCTACAAACAACCTGTATGTTCTGTTTCTGGGCTATACTGTAAAGATGTATGATGATGTGCTTGTTGTTCTCCAGTCAGATGAACCGAAGATACATGTACTGAGAAAAATGCTGGTCAACCAGATTGTGAAAGTACTTTGTCGCTTTGTCAAACCAGCTGCCATGTCAAGTTGTGTGCCTGAAGCTGTTGACTTCAATAGCAGATACAGTTTAAAAGACAACAATGACTTAGTCATAGGTAATGCTGCCCGCAGTTTCATTGCCGACTCTGACAATAATGGTTTGAGGGACATGTGGATCAAGCAGTTCTGTGGGGATGTAAAGCTGTACTTAAGAGTGTTTGCAGTTACCTGATTGAGAAGCTTCCTTTCAAAGAACCAATTTTGAGACATGCAGTTGTAGCAGATGCTTCATTGCAACAGACAGCCAAACTGAGTGATCTGACTTTCTTCCTGCATAGATTTCCAGCAATACGTCCTCCTGGTTGCACTATTGACACTGTTGTTGAGCAGTTTGCTATATATCAATATACAGACCTATCCACCTGCACCAGACAAAGAATGGATGAAACCTGGGCTGCAGTTGGCAATAAGAAGGATGAAGAAGGGGCATTGTTCCTCAGTGAACTTTCAGTTATAAGCAAGGAATATTAACCATTCCCCACAGTAATGCCCACTGTGAGAGAATCTTTTCCACAGCGTGTAAGAACAGAACAGAGCAGAGGTCGTCAATGGGAGACAACACTCTAGAAGTATTGTTGCTTGTTAAATCAAAACCTGTTTATCCATTTGAATCCCAATGCCAGCGCTCAGTTGAACATCTACAGAAGTTGAAAAATGCCTACTATGAAATGAATAAGACAAGTCAATGATCCTCATTCCAGAATACATGTAGCACTGAACTTGATACTGCTTTGCTGTAACCTTCAGCATCTAAGCTCAACACTGATGATCATTAATAAATTATTTTCAGCTGTTAATTATTTCAAATATTTTAAATATGAAATATTTTGCATAATTTTTGCAGTATGGGTCGTTGTATTAACAGTTTGGATGTAAGATGCATTGGTAATGTTGTGCGTTTCTGTTGGTGTGCACTTGTGAAGAGTACTGAAAGCTGACATGAAATACTGAAAATATCCCTGAAAATACTGAAAAGCATTATAAGGGGGTGCACAGCTTTGATTCATAAAGGACAAGGTGTGATAAGGGCCAATTGTGGCCCCCAATCAATTTCCTATGAAATTCACATAAATAAAAGAGATACCTCTGTCTTCCCAAAATATGTATTTAATTCTCATCTAAGATTGCATTTAATAAAGAGAATCTACTATTAAAGAGAATCAGCTATTAAAAAGCCAATGGTTTTCTCCTTTGTTGTGGAACCTGTTTTTGTGGATTATATTAAATATGGCTAATATGCCCCTGTAAAGCTGACTGCCAAAAGAAATACATCTGAAATTATACATTTGCTCATATTATGCCTAATAGCAGTGCTAAAAAAATCCAATAGCCCAATGCGTGGGACCCTTTAAATTTCAGATCAGGACCCTGCTGTACTCTAAATGAAGTGCCTGCCGGGCTTGTCAAATAAAACGAGAAAATCTAATTTGCCTGAGAAACTTCGATCACGTTGATGAAATGCATTAATTTGTAATCAAGATGTTTGAAGACTAGTAAATTAATCATATTTATCCCCATGTATGCCCTTTACCCTTATGAAGATCTCTTATCATACACCTATCAGATGCTCTAAACTTTGTGTACAAAGTAAAGCATGTAACCCATGAATTGGGAACAGATAGCCTGGGTTACTATGACTATAGGCCAATAAATCAGCTCCTCACCCATGATGGTGTTGATTTTCAGGTTAGGAGCTGAGATCTCCTGTTCATTAAAAGCTGCAATTATTTGCTGCCAGTTTTCACTGCTCACGTCAGTGTACATTTTATGCACTTACTGGTATTTCTTGTGGTTTTGGAGCTACCATCAGCTGAAGGGTTCATTATATTTCCAGAGCAAATCCTGTATTTAGTGACCTGTAAATCCATGTGGATAGCACAGCCATCTGTCCTGTTGCCATTTTGAATTTCACTCTAGATATGGCTGTTACCAATTACCTGTATGTGTCTAAGTGTATGCAGGATTGTTTGGAATGATTTGCATGCAGCAGAATTCCACATTTAATGAACAGGTACCATCAGACCCACATAACGTCCATCAGTACCAACACAGATTTGGGGTGTTGATTTATTGGACTACTATAACTAGTGCTCTCATGGCTTTAACATACATGTACATGTGATTTGAAAATACCAGTTTGGATATACATGTACCAGAAACCAGCCAAAATCAGTCTTGTGTGTACCGGAACTGTCCCATCAATTGTTGCAACCGGTGCAATGATGCGTGGCTGCATAATGGGATTTAAGGCCAGTGTATATACATGACAAGCTGGTTAAATCTAGCCATCCAGCTGAAGTTGAAGCTACCATCCAAGGCGTAGAGAGGTGCATTTCCGATGTGAAATCATGGATGACATGTAACAAGCTGCAGATGAATGATGATAAAACTGAAGCCATCCTGATTACAACACAGACTTTCTCATTCACATCCTTTACCTCAGACAATAAATATCAACAACACCAACATTAAATTCACACAGTCAGTACGAAACCTCGGTGTCACTCTTGACAGTACTGTCATTGCATCAACATGTCATGAACATATGCAAGGCTGCATATCTTGAGCTGAGACGAATCAGCTCCATTCGCAAGTATCTTTCAGCTGATGCCGCTTGTGTGTTTCTTAGTACTTTCAAGACTGGACTATTGTAACTCAATTCTGTCTGGTTCGTCTCAATATCTACTTCAGAAACTTCAAAAAGCTCAAAATACAGCTGCTCGGATCATCCTTAGAGTACCACGATCAGAGCACGCCTCTCCCCTGCTCTGTACCCTACATTGGCTATTCATACGATCCAGAATTAAACACAAAATTTGTTCTCTGTGCTACGTTTCACTGACGGGCTCCAGTCCAACATACCTATCTGACCTCACCCATGTGTACACACCTGCAAGATGCTTACGCTCCTCTTCTGACACTCGTATTCTCAATATTCCCACTATGAAGATGAAATCATATGGACAACGCTCTTTTGCATACCAGGGCCCAGCAACGTGGAATGAATTGCCCACTGCACTTAGACACAAAGACACAGTGATCTCATTCAAGAGCGCTCTTAAAACTCACCTATTTCAACTGCAAGAACAGACTTAAAGACCTAATAATGTATCCTTGCCTTAAATATTTACAGCATATTTTGTTTCTACTTTCGTGGTGTTTGTTTTTATATTTGTAATCATATCATATGTTGTTTTTTTTTTCTTTTTTTTTTTTTAAGTGTTGTCAAATGTTGTAAAGCGCTTAGAGCTTCGAAAGATTAGGCGCTATACAAAGTCCTCATTATTATTATTATTATTATTGTTGTAATCTGGAGAGCTTGGGCAGAAGGCAGGATGTTTCTTGAGGTATTTTGTACAAGTAATAAAGGGATCAAACGTGGTCGTGTTGGCTTTTGTATTTGATTGTAAAAATCGGCCAACCTTTGGCGTTGTCAAGATTGGTAAAAACACTTGCATTGAGTGTTTTGATTTTTATTAATGGTCTTGTTTGATTGCTGTTGTGTTGTTAGGTGTTTGAAGTTAAGTTGAATGAATAATAATTCAACTGCCCCATGCACACGCTTACTCTAGTGTAATGAAATACTGGTGAAACAAATTATGTGCACCTATGAATAACATTAAAAGCATAAACAGAAACTGTATAAATCAACATGCGATTCTGATGCTAATGAACATAAACGCTGTTGATCTACTGAGTAAGAAGGACATTGTTAGAGGAATTAACCAATGGCTGACCTTGGGACCTGGAGAAGAATATTGCAAGAAATTTTTTGTGATCCAAATAATCACACAAGTCAATTTGATATGATTTTGTTTCTAATTTTGGGCATATGGAAATTGGAGTTGGGCTTGTGGAGTTTGAGTCAGGACTTGTGACATTTTTTAAGTCACCAGTCCTGGCCTGTGTCTAAAAACTTTTTTCTTTGAGCTCTGAATAGTCAATGATAGCCTGTAGAAATATGACTTTTGTTTTTAAAAAATTGAATGATGTATATATTTACAAGATGTATGGTTGATTACTTCTGACACTTGTTTTCATTTTTATTTAAACAGTTATGATTTTTTGATGTCTAACAATAACTAGTTATCAAACCCTTCACTTGATTGCCATAGAAAAACAATTTGTGTATTTCCTTACCATAAATAAACACCTAAAAACTGCGCGAATCATTTGTATAGTAGTGATAGCCATATTTTGCTACAGTGTATAATTAAGAATCAAAACCAAATGTTCAGAACATCAGGAATCAAAGCAGTTTTGTATATGTATGTGTGGGAAAGCTAAATTAAACTTATTATTACCAATTTGATAAAATCTTCCTCATATTGATCAATAATCACAAAAGTTAGGTACTTTTTTCACAAATGTATGACAGTACATACTGGTAGCTCTAAGACATACTGCACGTGACACAGTTTCTGCATATTACTAATATGGTTTTGTTACAGATAGAGGATATCAATTTCATAATTCATTTGATATATTCATTGTGAAGACAGTGAGTGGACATATGCCATTTTCTTATTTTATAGTATGTTGGCCTACAGAAAGAAGGGGAGAAAAATAAAAATAAAGCAGTAGAAGAGTTTTACAAATATTTTTGTTTCAGTGTATACCCCACATCCCACTACTATTTCCTCAATGTCATTACTGTCACTTAACCAATTAGAAGTCATCAAAAATGTCTGCCTCTCAAATACTTTGAAAACATATTCTTGCACTGATGTATAGAAGCAGAAAGAACCTATTATATCCATTGTATTAGTTGAATAATTCTTAAAGTAAAAGGAGGAAAAAATAAAGGCTCAAATGAAAATCCCACCTCCACCCCTGAAAATCAAATAACAAGCCTTGAATGAGTACATTAATTGCTCACTGTTCAATTCAGTGATGAAATTAGGCAATAGGCAAACTTTTAGGTCTGATAGAAGACAAAAATGCTTCCCTTGTACATAGATTTGGAATCCAATCGGGAGACAAATTCATATACCTGCATGCATGGGCACACACCCTCAGACATGACATTGAATTTTTGGGCTTCTGACCTGTTTTGAAAGGAGCAGCTTACGTAAAATTATAATTTATACCCAGTTGTTGGCTGACAATCAGTCACTTCATTTATCATATAATATGAAATAATGCAGCATGGTTGACAGCGTTGCCCCGTACTGACAAGATTTCAGTTTGCATGCGAGTTCACTCAAATGTGTACATACACAAGACAGACTTACAAATCAAGTTGAAAATGAAAATAAAATATGCATAAGACATTAAAAATGCAGCAACTGAACCCTTGCAAAATACTAAAGATATGATCCAAAAAGGACCGTCGCCAACACAATTTTTCTGCATTCACATAACTCACTCTCTCTCTGTGACCTAAAATTGATGCTCACAAGTCTCTTGTGACAATTGTCCTTGCCCATTAAAGTCCGTATATTTATATTTTTGCATTTGAAAAATGATAATAATCTTTTTAGATTCAATTAATATGAGATATTTGCCACCCCTTTATGACATAGGAACCCACAAATTCATTTCTGGGGGGAGGTGTGTGGTTGCACAGTTGATAGAGCATTGGATGCATAATCTATGGGTCTTGGGTCACAGGTGTGAGACCTTCACAAGCCACAGCCCTGACTATGTCTCAGTGTGTCATTGGAAAAAGCACATAACTTCCATGGATGCCTGCACATAGGGGCAAGAGAATTTCATCTCTAAACATGTTTTTGGCCTACATTTGTGAAATTTAATAGCTGACCATTGCATGTTTGTCCGCTTCTCCCCGGGAATTATTTTGTATGCACCCTTGGTAACTTCCACTTCCAGGCATGATTAATTTAAACCATCAATATCAGTAAACCCCACCCACCCACACCAGCCAATTTTTGACTGCATTAGTGTATGCAGTCACTTGAAACTGGCGTATTTTAAAGAAAAAATGCTTTGAGAGTTATTTTTAAACTACTAATTCAGAAGTTAATTGTAAAATCCTCATTCAAGCCTTTACATAGATAAGTTTGAATTATTCATGTGAACATGTAACAAATGAAAAGTATGACAGAAGAAAAGAAATTGGTGCTTACAAGAAGGCACATGAATCAGGGAAGGCAAAACGAACACTTTATATTGAAAAGAAAACTAAAATAAAAAAATTAAATAATATTAAAAAATAAATGGGCCTACGATTTGCTTCAAACAGTTAATGTTTGATACACGAGTATTAACATTAAAACTGTTTCACCTCTGTACCATCAACCTGATTACACAGTAATGTAGACAGTTCACTATGTACAAACAACAAATGGCCTGGTGAGGTTCCTTAGGGTAATGGGATATATATTCAGAACTTCGATTATCTGCTTTTTGTTTTTTGATTTTTAAAAAGAAAACATCAAATTTTTCACACATCATTGCACTAGAAGTAAACAATATTGCTTTTCTTTCATAAATATTTCTTTGAAAAGTGCCGCAGTCAATAGTTTGTGTTAAAATGTCCGAGTAGCTCACAGTCTATTTTAAAACCTGTCTGTGGACGATTATTTAAAGCTAGGTATTATAATAGATATAATAATAATTCATGAAATTAAAACAAATGAACACTGATGTCAATGAAAATACTTAGAAAATCGCATTTTATTTTACTGGATTCAGTGCCGATTTCACGTGTGTGTGATTCATGCTATGCATATTATTTTATCCTATTACCCTGAGTGCCAATATATTTGAAATCATAGAAGAGTACAGTATAAAAAAAACTAAATGCAGCTAAATATAGCCATACAATAAAAGATAAACTGAGATTATATTTCTTATCATCATTTCATTTTAATAGACCATTTTAGTCAAAAATAGCTTAATTGGCTGCTTTTTTTTATTGCTGTGAACATAATTTGTCAATGCGCCACTTTTATTTTTAGCTCCTTTCATCCAGTTATTCCAATTATTTGCAACGAAGAATTGCCTCAAAATACAACCAGAAACAGCAAGAGAAATAAGTCACCCACACAAAAATCAATCAGTATTTGAATGCCTGTTTTGCATAAAGAAACTTAAAATGGCATTTTGTGTTACTGTGAAGTGACCCCCTAAAATTGTATACTGATGAAAATGGTATATGGTATAAGTTACACTTTCTGCATTCATTTTTCTGCTCATTGAACATGTAATAAATTTTTATATGTGTTAGATGGTTGCAAAAAGTATCTTCTGTCAAAAAATTAAGATACTGTTGAATGCTGTTAGTTTTTGAGGACTTCATAGATGCTGAAATCTGATAAAATTTGATGTTTTTTTTATGGAACACAAGCCTGTTAAGGAACAAAATTAACTGTCAATTTCATACTATTGTATTATATCAAGTGTATTATTGTTGCAGTTGATATATACTGGATACGGCATAACCATAACACTTACCATAAGTAAATAACATTAACAGACAATTTCAAACAGTGATTTTATATCAAAGATTGAACATGGCATCAATGCCCATTGATTAGTAATGTCTGCTTTAGAATCTAACCATTTTCTTTCAAATTAAAATACCCTGCGTGAGTGAAACAACATAAAATTCTGAGAGATTGCAACTTATCTAATAAGGAAAACTTTTTGAAAGTTTCTTTCATGACTGGGGATAGTTTAATTTGTATAAATACATTCAAGTCAACTGCACTTTCCACATTCAACACCTCATGCACAGACACAGATGATGTCATCACACATGATAAATATTTTTTAAAAAAACACCATAAATTAAAGGCAGAGGTATATCTATACAAAATATAAAACAACATTTTTAAAATAAAGTAAATTTTGGACATTTTGTGAGGCCATTACAGAGATCTAAAGTCTCATGTCCTTATCATCTGACCTATTCCTTTGAACAGCATTGATCTTAATCAACTGGTATGTTTTGCCATTATAGAATAGCAGTTAAATACCTATGCATCTTTACATACAGAAACATTTACAGTGATATTTTTCTTGACCATTTCAGAAAAGTCAGATCTGTTACTTGTGTGGTTTCACAGGACACAATTCTCGGACATGTCCTCGGTGTATATGCTACAACTGTCATGAACTAGGGCATGAAGTCAGACTGTGCCCATATTCACAGCAACAGAAGCGGAGGACATGCTATAGGTGCTGCATGTATGGACATCAGCAGAATGTAAGTATTTCCTTAAAGAATCGATACTTAGAATATTTTTTATATTTATTGTTATCAGTTTTTATTGTTATGCAAAAAAATGACATTTTCATTGATATTTAAAGGTCTACTAGTGTGCTCACACAACTTTCTTTTATATGATAAATTTAATCTTCTAGATGTGATTTTTAAAGGTATTATGTCAAATACCTCATCATTAATGAAAATAATGACCACAAAACATCGACTTTTTATCGCAGAAGGAAAAAACGCTCCTAGCAGATTTCGCGCTCGGCAATTTCCGTAAGACAAAGCGGAAGTGACATGCTGTAGGGAACTGTGCATTTCTACTTTTGTTGTTAGTTGCATTCAGTAGATGGTACCATGCGTTATCGGACCAGTGACAGGCAAGATAGTCTGCAGTGACCATTTGAGAGACGACGATTTCGATACCATCTATAAAATTCAAGAGTCACATGGTATTATGACCATCAGACGACTCCTGTCAAATGCAGTACCAAGCGTGTTTTCTTGCCAGATAACTGAGTCCATGAACACCAGATCAACAAAAACCAAGGGTTACGGCAGGGCTAACAACATGTAGACCGAGAGAAGCATGTACAGAAGCAAGAGCTAGCAAGGGTAAAATATTTATACATCTTTATCTTGCTATATTATTGGTTGTCAGCCCCTACCCCTCGCCACAAATATACCTAGCAAAAAATGATTAATGGGAGAGGGCGATTTTAGTGGGAGAGTGTTTGCAAACCATAATAGCCCCACCCCTACCCCCCAGAATGAATCCTGCTTTACCATGACGAGCGTGTGTGTGTGTGTGTTTGTAAAACCCTTGGATTTTAGTTTTGCCTACTCCCCCATTATTATTTCCCCCCACCGAAAAATTCATTTGCATGCCCATGCTTATTTCATGCCTGTTCAACAATAATAATAATGACAAAACAAGTTTTCTGCTAAAGCAATAATGTTGTGAATACTGATGTATTGATTGTGTTTAAAGGCTAATTACCCCTTCGTGTTGAGGCACTGGGAGTAAATTACCTTGTTTGCCAGAATATACACAGCTGTGTCAATGGATGATGGTCTAGGTCAGAGTCAAACCCACAATCCATTGCTTGTGAGTGTGAATACTAATGTTTGATCAATGTGGAGAGTATATTATTATTATTCACAATATGTACAGAACCATAGTTTAAGGGAATTTTTTAAAATACTTTAATGCTGTCGGTGTAAAGATTTTACCTCCTAATGCTGCTCTAATTATATATATACATATATAGGTACTGAATGAGAATTTTGAGAACCAGCACCTGGAAGATGATGCCCTAGAAAGAATCAAAGACATATCCTGTGGTGCATTTTGATGTCACAGTGAACTTTCCATTAATTCACTGTTTACATGGTTTGTATAGCTTCATAATTGATGTGGATTCCTAAGGCCTCACAAATTTTATCAGCATATGAAACAATAATAAAGTTATGTAATTTTTTTATTGCGGAAAAACTACAGTGTATTGGTAATATGTCAAACTTAGTTGTAAAAGTAAGCAAAAAGATTTGGTGCATTTGTCAGTTATTATTCAGACATGCAGAAGACTTCATGTGTGACTACCATATCTACTGCAAAGGCATGAAACTCATTTTCATACTCTTATTACAGGGACTAGATACACCATCATGCAGTATTGCTGTTCAATGTCAGACTGATAGGATACTTAAGAAAAAACAAACAAGCAAACAAAACATATAACATTGTATTAACTAAGCTCAGTATGATTATGTAAGCGTTTGACTCAGTAGACCAAGCACTTGTGAACTTGTTGTTATTTAGCGATGATACACTTTAATTGATACACATATTCATGAGAAATACTTATCTGTGTGAAAACCACAATCAGAATACACGTCTACAATTTCACCTACTACACAGGTTGTTAAGTAAATGTCCAGCAAGTAAAGAGAAGGAGCAAAGGCATTGCAAACTTTCATGTACTTGTCAGCATTCATACATGACACTCATGCAAGAAAATGAGCTTACTTTTTCAATGTTACTTATGCTTGAGTCCATTTTTAAAATGTTGGTAAACACATTTAAGCTATATACAGATGATGTCACATTTTAAGAAATAGAAGTATTGTTAATTTTGTTCAACACATTTTTTTCTCTTTTCTTCAGAACAGTGAAGTGAAGAGTAGTTATGACATGGAGAAAGAGGGACTTTCTAGAGCCATAAAAAACTGCAGAACCACTGTGGAGGTGGGCATTATTATTACAGATAGGCATGTTCAGATATAGAAATGAATCAGAAAGAATATGAGAACCACACACAGTTATGATGTATGACATGTAGCCAAGGGTCTGTAGATATTGCAGTTTTTACTACACTGAATGATACCATTTGATAAAACTCGTATGTAAGCACATATAGTAATATAACAGTTCTATGTTTAAAGTTATATTAAAGTTGGACAGTGAACATATCACTAGGAATACAGTCAGCCCCCTCCTCCCTGTCCCTGTACATACACACACAGAAGGGAGAAACTAACTAAAGCAAAGCAACTCGAACTTGAAAGATTTTAATCAAAACAAAGCTAACAGTCTTTTTTGTAGCACATACTCAAAATCATATCGCAACAAAAATTTTTATTATTAATATTCATTCATTCATTAAACTATGATTATATGTATGTTAAATTGAATACTAATTAAGTCTTGTTTCCAATTCCATAAATTCTCTTTGGTAAATTGTCAGTTTGAATATAGGCAGTGGATGACATTTTTCAGTTTCTTGAATTACTGGGGTAACAATTTTTTTTTTTCAGACTATGTTGAAGAATTGATGGCAGTGCTGGAGGAAGTGGTCAGGAAGCCCTAGTAAGTTGATAGACAGTTATTGCCACCTCTATGCAGCCATGTATCTATTATGACTGAAAATAGAATATACAGCAAATTTTTAAACTTGAATAAAGTTATGTTATTTCATGTACCCCGGTTTTCTGTTACTTATTTCATGTTTTCAGAGTCAATGCCTTTAGCATAAAATTATATTTTACTACAACCAGTGTTAGGAAGCTTAATGAATCAAAAGTGAACATGAACAGACAGCAATATGTTTTTAATGTCATAGTATAGAATCTGTGCAAGAAATGAAATTATAGAGGATTAAAGAATTTTTCATGAGAATTTCCAAGATAATGAACGAATGATTTTAGCACGATTTATTATCAAAATGAAAAGTTTGGGTAAAAATTCCACACTCAAGTAAAGTGATAGTACTGATACATTTTGTTAATAAAGATGGGATTTTATGAAAAGGAATTTTAAGCATAATTTTCACATGCGTATAAAGCAATCACTTGTTCCAAAATTGACCTTGATAATGGCACCATAACTACTGTAAGAATGTTTTGCGTACAAGTGTTCATGTGCTCAGACAGGATTTTCGTGCAATTTCCTTATTGCTGAATGTAGGCACAGTATGCTGCTTCCAGGACATATTCATCCAAGCAAACTGTATGAAATCATGGATGATCAATGATACAATCCACCTTAACCTCAGTCTTATTCAAAATCATAATCTCTTTACAGCATCTATACTTCTCGACTATTTCTTTACTGCAGCAATTTCCACAGGTACACCAATATACATGGTAAATACACTTCATCATTCATTATTGTGTTAGGTAGCAAACTTGTGGGTAAAATGTATGAGAAGTTCTTGCATGTTAAAGTATGATATATATGTATATGTGATGCATGGTTAGACTTTTGTTCTTCCTTATGTACTACAATAACATAACAATAACATAACAGTAATCAGCAGTGCATTATTATTATTATTATTCTCAAGATTTGTTTCCCCATAAATCTGTATACTTCCTTTTCCACTAGTAGTGTATACCTAGACTCAAAGAGAAAATATATGCTTGCTGAACATCTGGATACACCAGATCTATGAATACTTCTACTTTTTAATAAAATTCTTCAATTTTACTGTCTGTGGAGGTAATACAATCACACCCAAAGTACATTCGGGGTCTGCATTTCATCACGGTTTAAAAGAACAAACTTGTCATAAAGTTAATAAAGTATTTATTTCTACACTTCTCACAGTCTGAGTCTTAAGTGTTTAACTTCTAACACCACTAGTTACTGATGAACCACACCGACATGACAATCTGCTCTGAAGACATCCAAGTTTCGCCCAAAATTCGTGCCCTTCTTTTTTCATTATGAAATTGAAATAACATTAAAGAAAGAATAATAATAATAATTGCCATAATGATAATAGTAATTACCAGAATGAATAGCTCAAGCACTGCTCAGCCTCATTATGCCCTATGTTCTCTTTAGGGTCCTCATCCACATTCTCGTCTCATTTGGGCTTAAATTGGCACTGTCTAACCTTAGCGAGCAGAATTTTCGTAAGATTCATTACGTTCGCCATCTCATGACAAACTTGCCATAAATTCACTTGAATCACTAAATTCAGCCATCATCACCACACTAAACTTGAGGGACTTCCCGACAGTACGTCACTTCCGGAAATCCTATTATCATCGGAAGTATACAGATGTTTCCGGAGTGTTTTCCGTAAAACATCGATAAATGCACACATTATCTTCATTTTCTTCTCTGTGAGTTAAAATATGCATTTTTAATGCAGATTTCTGAGTTATTTAGCGAAAAATGAACATTCTGATATATAGTGTGTATTACACTCTAGTAGACCTTTAAATTTGTGGATTGGGGATGGGACTCGTGATGCAGAAGAAGAATAAATTTTATTGGGTCTTTAAATTCGTTGTTTGATGCCAACGGGTACCCTGGTACTCAGGTACCTGTTTGTTAATAATAACCCGGGTAATAAAATGAACAACCAGGTACCCATTAAAAAAAATATGGTATTCCAAGTTCAGATTGAGACACAGAATAACGATTACAGTTCAAGGCTCATGTCATGTGTGCATTTATTCATCACTACAGGAGCTTGGATGGTTGCTAACAATTTACTTGTCATACATGTACTATATAATAATACAAGGGAGGACACTTCTCTCCTTTCTTCCCCAACCTATTTAAGAATCAATGCTGATATTTAAAGTTAGACTGTCCTAACTTTGTGTCTGTCCATGGCTCATGTGCCATTTTTCTTGCAACTTAAACATGCTCGTTTTGAGATCCTGATGACATTAACTAGGTCAATACCTTTTGTCGACAGTGACAGTAAGTACTGATTAAGAAATATGTGATGAAATAAAATTTAAATACATACTACAATGCAAATAAAAGAAAGCACAATATCAATGTCCAGTTAACTAATGCCATTTTTGCCTCAAGTTTGTGGCCCTGGAGCAAGTATTAGCTGTTGAAGTCAGGGCCGCTGTTCACGTTTGTTCTGGACTCTTTTTTTTATTAGGGGGAAACCCAAGACAGATATTTTTGTCATGGCAAAGGCAACACAAACTTGGTTACCGTAACATGCACTTGTACCATGTTAGGAAATAACGTGAACAAAATGGACAACTATACAGAATGAAATTTTTCGCTGAAATATTTAAATACAAGGGAAATCTTTGTTCTTTAATAACACTGAAAAAAAATCTACCGTAATAAAAATTTACCACATGTGTAAATGTAAGTTTTGCATTAATTTTACATGAAACAGTTCCAAGAAAACAGATGGGATTCTTGAATGTGATACCACTTGTCATAGGTTCATTCAATTTTGATACGTAGCGGACCAGTCTAAATTGAAAATAAATGGCGCCAGATATCATTAAAAGAAATGGGCTGTAAAATGTGACTGTTGGATGTTATATACTGAAAAATGTTAGAGGAGAGAGATTTTGTTAAACTTAAAACCATGTTGCACCGGACTGTTGTTAAGGAACAAAGAATGGCAGGTAAAGGATACTACAGAGTCATCATTTGTTGACTAAACGACTATTTGTGAAAGTTGCTATAGACATGTCGACTAGTTAAAGTGAGTGTTATGCATAAATAATTGATCAATTTCTTTTGTGTCTATACTCTTGTGTCAAGTACTAATCCACATAGATTTAGCTGATTTGTGACAAAAATTTTAACTGCTGATCCAGGTAAGTAGCAAAAATAAATGTACGTTAAATAAAATAAATAAGTACGTTTTGCATAGAGTTTTATGTAATTATGGCATGTGCTATATAGATTGCTCTTTTTATGCTCAGATTAAGCTTTTTGCCACTTATATTCATAATAATTTACGCTTATACCTCTCTTGGGGGTTGGCATGTATGAACCTACAACAAAGCAGTTTAGGTTCACATTTAATACAATTTCCCTTTGATCATGTACCTGGGTAACCAATCGTTAGGATTGACCGTTACCTGGTAGAAATTTTCCAAAATTGTTACATCTCTAGTAGCAAGCAATAAATCCATAAAAATTGCTCCCACCAGTCATCACTGAATAGAGATTTCTCAGTAAATCCCTATATAATCTAGATAAATCATTTTAGTAAAACGTTGATTTCAGATATGGACCTGAATGTATAGTAGTAATGTGATGTCTTTGCATCTTGGCAGTTCTAGATTTGATCCCCAGTTTCAGTACATGCAAAGGTAAGAGGATGCCCATCCGAGGTTGATTGTTTCCTTTTGGGTGGCTCCGTGGGAATCTCCACTTGAATAACTGATCACAACATTTTAGTCACATTATGTATTTTATAAAGCAGACAACATTATTGCAGTTGGTATAAAATGTAACATTTTTTAAAAAGTGTAGATTTGTGAAAGCAGGTAAGAAATGTATAGAAAGGTATATGTACATTGTTATTAGTCTATTCTCTTAAAATAAGTAACAGAAAAGAGTGAAAGACAACAAGCTTTGTATAGTTTAACAAATATATTTATTTCCCTAGAATACAAAGTGAAAATGAGAAAAAAAACAAATTTACGTTATTGTGAATTAAATCCCAAAATAATCCAAGAATTACAGACACAAGTCCTAGTAATTTTAAGTCCTGAATAGAATTCAGTAAAAGTCCCAAAAAAATCCCCAAACAGAAGTCGATGTCGTGTCTGTGGTAGCTGTTGAAATGTTGATGTGTTAACAGTCTTTTGTTGAATCACAGAAATATAATTCCAGGTTTGAATATATTATAAATTCCAATGAATATCTCTATCCAAAAATTTTATTAGTGCACTTTTGTATTTCCAGAGAAAATAATTGCTTGAATTCAATAATTTGAACAAAGAAGATTTAAGCCCAAAACTCCTGGTCACAAAATATAATACAACTTAAAAGTGCTAGAATTTTATTAAAGTACTTTTGTATTTCCAGAGAAAATAATTACTTGAATTCAGTAATTTGAAGAAAATAAAATTCAGCCCAACTGGTTACAACATAATACAACTTGAAAGTGCTAGATGTTAAAGCAAGAGTGACCAAGTCCTTACAATTACAAGATTATATAGCTCTCTACTTGACCACAGGTCACAGTTAGCATTTTCTAAAAACAAAAATACAGTACCTAATGGAAAATAACCTTCTTGAATGATCCCGATGTTTACAAAATCAAAACCATAACCTGTAAAATTCACTTAGAAAAGTCCAAAACCCTGACTCCAGTAAACATATTTACTTCTTCTATTAATAAAGATCCTGATATAAAGCCCATAAACATAGAGAATAATTTAGCTGTGTATTAGTTGTTGACATAAAATGAAATATTTTTTATTTCTTGCTTTGCTAAAGAAGCTTTTGCCTCGGAAAGATAATATTTTCTGGCAAGCTGAAGCAGTTATCTTTTTTCAAGGGGTCTAGTTGCTCCTGGGTAGGATTTGAAATAAAGATCTCCACTTTAGATGACATTGTGAAAAGTTTGTGGAGTTCACTAAAGATTTCTAAAATGTGAAATAATACTTGGGATTTTAAAAATTCCAAAAGTAGGGGAATTTAAATTTCAAAAACAAAGTTTTCTGAAATAATTTAGCCAAATCTGTATCTCAAGGACGAGCACCCAATTTTCTGTTATGAGTTTATGCTTTTAAAATAAGTAAGAGAAAAGAGTGAAAGACAATAGGCTTTGTTAAATTTAAGAAATAATTTATTTCCCAAAAATGCGAAGTGAAAATGAGAAGAAAGATCTTAGGTATTGCGAATTAAATCCCAAAATAATCCAAGAATTACAGACACAAGTCCTAATAATTTAAAATCCTGAATAAAACTCAGTACAAGTCCTGAAGAGATCCAAAACTGAAGGCAATGATGTGTCTGTTATAGCTTATGGAGTGCTGATGTGTCAACAGTCTTTTGTTGAATCACAGTAATATAATTCCAGGTTCGAATATGTTATAAATTCCAGTGAATGTCTTTATCCAAGAATTTTATCGGAGCACTTTTGTATTTCCAGAGAAAATAATCACTTGAATTCAGTAATTTGAAGAAAATAAAATTCAGCCCAACTGGTCACAACATAATACAACTTGAAAGTGCTAGATGTTAAAGCAAGAATGACCAAGTCCTCACAATTACAAGATTATATAGCTCTCTACTTGACCACAGGTCACAATTAGCATTTTCTTAAAAACACGATTACCTAATGGAAAATAACCTTCTAGAATGATCTAATGAGCCTTGTTTACTTACAGCACAATAACCTGTAAAATTCACTTAGGAAATTCCAAAATCCCAACCCAAATAAACATATTTACTCCTCCTTGTTTACCTGAATAATAATACTGATATTAAGCTCATACACACAGAGAACGATTAAACTATGTATTAGTCGTTGAAATAAAACGAAATAAAAAAAAGTTTTCAGAAAAGTCAATCAGGTCAAGCAGAAATGAACTAAATTTTTGACAAGGTAAAGTCCAGCATACAGTGTTTCATTACGATAGCATGTAATGAAATAAAAAAGTTTTTTTTCTAAAACTAACAAACAAACAATTAAATTAAATATACATAACAACACATTTTAAAGGAGAAGACTCGATTGAGTAAACCATTTAATCTTCTTGGTCTATAAAATTTAATGTGTTTATTTTAGTGCACCTGGATAGCGTGTGAAATCCACTTATAGCAGAGTCAGTTATACATGCCATAAGATGGAGCATAGTAATATTATGATGTTGTCCAGCATACTGTATGTCAGGCTGCTTGTAACAGTCTTCATTTCCAGGTAATAACTTAAGGTTTTATCCAGCATCAAAGGTTACTAAACATTGTGGATGGCTTGTGCTTGGAATATGGAAGAATCCTCTTGATTTTGTGGTCTAAGGATAAAAGTCAAGGTCACTGTGACTGAAAGTTGAAAATGGTTTCAGCACAATAATTACAGTTCTCCACCATCAGCAGTTACCAAACTTTAAGGATGGTTTGCAAAGATATATTCAAATCTAGCTTCCAGAGTCTAAGCATGCATAGTTTTGTCTTTTCCTTCCTTTTTCCTTTGAATTTTTGGTCCACATTTAGTGCTTCAGGAAAGTCAAACTGCTCTGTGTTGACTTATTGGTTAATTAGTACAAATGACAGGGTGTTTTACTCACAAAGAAGCATATGGTAAGATTTAAAATGCCCATCCTGAGGAAATAGCCAGTGTCGACATATTGATGGTTTTGACACCGGTTGCTTATAAGTATAATTCTAGGTATGAAGCTTTAGTTCATGTGTGTTTTCATGTGTTTGGATAATAAGAGGGAGGCAACTCAGACTATACTGATGCATGAATTTGTGAGAACTGCATGTCAACTTGTTATACATTAAAAGTCTGTCATCAAATATCCATCATATGAACTTTCACATAGGACAAAGGTGATTCTAATTTTCATGCACTCCTCACCAATTCATCAGCACTTAGTGGTAACCAGAATCTTAGTTTCCCTTGCTATCTTGTGCCTTCTCATTTTGCTGCAAACAGCATGTACAGACCCTATTGCTTAAATTTGCTCTTTAAGACACCAGTGGAAAGGTTAAAATATGGTTTTCTGTAATAAGTGGAATAATGACTACTGTATTTACCATATATATATATATATATATATATATTGGGATACAATAAAATAATACATTTTTTTTCCTGTCCCAAAACTTACGGTGAAACTTTTTTTCACCTAGATCACATGTCCCTAGACTTAAGAAATGAAATAAGTTTGTGTTGAATTTGCACCCCCACCCCACCCCACCCGAAGTCACAGTAAAATAGATAAAATGCTTATTTGATTATAAAATGAAAGAAAATAACCTTGTATTATTATCATTTATTCCTCTTTTTTTTCCATCATAAGCATTAAAGGAAAAAAAAAATAGATCCTCAAACTCCGTATGTGTAGCATAGGCATCCATATTGTAGCATGTATTGCTTATGTCAGATAACACACACCACATTGTTCATTGACGTGAACATAGAGAAACAAATCGTGTTTGGTTGTACTCAAAAGTTTGAATATGTTTTCCTACTGAAAACTGGATCCAACAGAATCACAAACATGAGAGGAAAGTATCAACTGACTGCTTGAAGGCATCTGCCATTCATGCACAACAACATTAGGTGCAAAATAACCAAGGTTGTACTTTATCCAGGTTAACTGTATGACAGTATCTCGCAAATAAAAATCATTATTTGAAAATACATTCACTGTGAGTGTATGGGTTACAAAAAGTATTATTAATGCAAATTATTTCTGTGTATACTTTTTACCCATTGACATCAGTGCCCATTTGTATTAATTATGACCACAGATGCCAAGCAAATAGAAGCCCGAGTGGATAATAAACAAAACTGGCAGCAAGCAATAAACAAATTTTGTGAACTTACTGACAGGATATCAAATACAAAGGTTATTTTATTACAAAGTGAGCTGACCTCAGAAGCCAACTTTGGATTCTTTTAAGTGTGCTGATTTTTTACACACACACACACACACACAGGAAGCCAACTTTGGTAACTTTTTACTGGTACTTGTGGGAATTTTGAAAATAAATTGAAACAATGGAACAATTTTTAAAGTGACACAATAGAGTGCTTTGTGCACAGACATCGATGACCCAGTGTCACTCAAAAGATTTGGAGAAAATAAAATCATTTGATGAATTTGTGAAGGCCAGAAGAGAAGATGATTTTGCAGACAATATGATCATTAACATAGATCAAATTCCAGTGCACTTTGATCTCATTCCTGGATGGACTGTCAATAAAATGGGGGTTAAAAGTGTGAAAATTAGCAAGACTGGTGCAGATTTTAAAAGAAAATGACCTTGCAGTTTGCACTTCAGGAGATTTGTTGCCTCCAATCATAATTTTTTGCAGCATGTGTTCATGTACCAAAAGGATGGATCTTACCTGTGCAGGAGAAGGGATGGGTTTATGAGACGATGCTGCAGTGGATTAAAGAGTTTTATATCAAATGCACAGTTTTATATTTATAAAAAAATATAATTATATTGGAGTGCATTTTCCAACATGTAATTTTTGAATGATTTAAAAGGTGACCCACAACTTATGACTCGAAAAAAAGATGTGTCCCAGAACATACAGTGCACAAAAATTACTTTAAAAATTAATTTATGGTGTCCCAACAAGAACATTGTCCCAACATACATAGTAAATAAAGTTATTTGTTTACATTGAGTTTCTGCTGAACATTTGTGGTACGTTTAATTTATTGAAGTATTTTAAACTGACCACCATTGTCTCCCCCCCACCAAAAAAAACCCCATGCACAAAATATTGTATGGGAGCATACCCTGTTGAACTAAAAATGTAAATGGAAAACTTAATTTAGGTAATTCAATATGCTATTTACATTTTATTTCTTTTTCAGAAATGCCCTGATATTTGGAGATGTTATCATATGACAGTAAGTTAATTTATGATTGCATGGTCATAGGAAGGGTTTCTAAGAATGCATTTCCAAGCAGACATAAGCCTTTTAGGGAATAGGAAGTTCATGAGATACTCAGTATTTGTAAGCAGCATTGGGTTGGGATCTATTCTAGAACAGAAATTTAGGAGATAGGAATTTCCCCATCCATGTGAGAAAAAAACCAGGAATTTATAAATATGGGAAATATGGTAGAAATTTATTGAAGCATGAACAATATGTATGTCTTGCAAATATCATGCACAGTTTTACAACATTCAGCTGATAATTTAATGCAGTGCATGAGACATTGCAATGAAATCTTGTTGAATAACTATATAGGTCACAATGACTCTGATTTGATTTATGACACATTTATTTCAAGATGCACCCTTGCTGGAACTCAGATTAGAATCCTGACAAAATTTTTAAGCAGTCATGAGTAACATTTATTTTCTAGCTCACAGTCTCAGCTTTTCATTTTTTATGGAGCATTGTGTATCCACAATTAACAAATTCAGTAAATTCTTCATTTGGATTATTACACTGAAATCATTATGGCAGCATGTTCTTATCCTCATATTTTATTTTGTAAAAGACAGTGCAGTTGTTTTATTAACATTTGACCGTTTCCATTATTTATGCACAATGTTGTTTATAAGTATAAATTCAAGTAAGTTACATGATATTATGTGTGAATAACACACACTTCTTTTTTTTGTACCATGAGGGTCCAGTATATTTTAATACTCTATATCAGTAACTCTCAGCAGTCAATGCAATGTGTTTGTCAAGAGGATGAAATGCCATGTGGCCAAAAAACCCCAAAAAGAAATAATATTAGGGAAAAAAATGATGCAATAGATCACTGACAATTTAAAATTTTGAAAAGATGGAATGAGAAAATGTCATGTCAGATGGTCATTGTGATTGTCTTTCATTGAAGTTGCTCTCACGGTTGCAGGTAAAATTTGAAAGTGCAGTGTATGTCAAGATTATTGCCAGAGTATTGTGGCACATCAGTCTTGGATAATACCTGAAAATAAGGATGTAGATTCATTTTGGAGTCGCTTCAGTTTCATACAGTTCCAGTACAAAATAAAATGTTACTATTCAGAGTGGATAAAAGTACTGTTTACATAAAGGTAATTATTCATTGATAACATTGTATCAAGGGTCAGTCTGACTCTCTTTCTCTCAGCAGCAACTAGCAATAACTATAAGTCCACTCTCGTAGTTTTTTAAATCATTTAATTAAGTCTTTGGATTTATTTGGATTTTCTGTTTTTAATTTGGATGACATATTTTCTATAGATGAGAACTATATCGTATTTTAAAGAGCAATACCAAACATCCTCATTCTCAGACAGTCGGTTCTCTGGTATTGGTGTGAGGTAGGACCGCTTTGACGTCACTTTTGTCTTCTGGTATTGGTGTGAGGTAGGACCACTTTGATGTCACTATTGTCCTCTGGTATTGGTGTAAGGTAGGACCGCTTTGACGTCACTATTGTCCTCTGGTATTGGTGTAAGGTAGGACCGCTTTGACGTCACTATTGTCCTCTGGTTGGCATCAGACTTATGACACTGTTCGTGTTTGATGTTTCAGTTCCCATTTTTGTTTAGCAATAGCCAGAATTGAATATTCATCGAATGAGGGCACATGTTTACCATATAAGGAAGCAGCGAATATCTGTACTTAACCATGGCCAATACAGCTGGATATTGACTCTCATCAACAACACTAAACTAATGGAATTGTTTATACAGTATATAATAAAACAATATATTGAACTTAACAAAAGCCCAGAATTGTGTAGCATGCTTTATTTACATTAAAATATGTAGCTTTTATAGGAATTCAAATCTCAACATGAGAGCAGATGTATGTTCAATTTAACGGGGTGCGGTCATCCTGATTTTGTCTGCCTCACTGGTATTCCCTACATAATCCAAAGTAATTATATCAGCGTCATGCTTTCATATCTAGATGATGAAGCATACTCCATGAAAATTAGCATATTTCATCACTAGATAATAAGGCATGGCTTTATCTACAAGATGGGAATATTTCTTCTGTGTCAGGATGATTAACATAAAGCCAAAACCAAATGCATTTGCGTTTCTGTATACAACATTTACATCACAGTAGCCTATATTTGTTTTATGCTGGGCTGTGAAATACTGGATTTTCTAAGAGAAATAACCTTGCCATTTCAATAGAGTGAAATACAATGAATATTTTTCCACTGCCTGTCAATAGACATTGATAACATTAATGATAAAGAAATTTTGAAACTTTCGGATGATGCATACCTGGTCTTGTGGTAAATATTGCTGCTTCACACATGGACATCCCCAGTTTAAATCCATCAATGGACACATTTTTTTTCCTTCCTTTTTTTATGTGCTGTTTTACCTTGAATTGGGAAGGAGAATTATGTTTCTAATTATATTTTCTGTAAGAATGTACCAGGGTCAAGCTAGACTTGAATTTTAGGGAGAAGTGACTTCTCCTTTTGGATAGAATAGGGAGAAGTGGATGCAAAGCAAGAAACAATATATAATGTGTGTTCTCTTATTTGAATTATGTCTTCTATTTCCCAGTTCATATTTGCATTTAACATTTAACATTGGATTTAAGCAATACTTTATTTTCTAGTAGAAAATTTTCTTAGTTATTTTGGCCTATGACTCTAAAAGAGAATAATAGAAACTGCATTGTGACAAAATTTAACAGAGTAACTAGATTACATTATTGTAATTGCAAGTTGGTAAGAATGCTTAATCAACTACCCTTAATCAATTTTTTATATATATTTTTGTATTTATTTTTTTTTATGCTTTTTTAAAGTTCACAATAATGGCACTTTCAAAAATTTCTAAACGCGTTTGGCACAACCTCTGTACCATGTACATGAGGGCAAATGCACAAGTGTCCTCATTTCTTTGTTGCAGATAAAACATTACCATAACTATTCATACATAACACACTAAAATGCATAAAATTACAGACATGGCTCATTTACAGTTGGTATATGAACTAAACCCTTTCCAACCGAATCAACACAGACATGAGTGTATCTATTTTTAGAAGGAGGGGTTTTCATAATGTAGTCACTCACTTTATATAGCTTCATTACAACAGCCCATGATAGGACTGCATATTTATGGTTCATTTATTTGTCTGTGTACTTTTATTAATTTTAGGCATTGATTAAATATTATCTGTTCGCAGCTTTTTTCTGTATTTTTGTAAATACGAGTCAAGTCAGAAAACAACTTTGACCTTATAACACTTCTCGTGAATTCCACAACAGAGCATTGTCTCATAAGTTTCTGACCCATATAATTGCATTTTAAAGTTAAATCTTAAATAACATAATACCTAGGCTTTGGTTTCTATGAATTGTATATTTTTCTGTATATATCTGCTCGATGATTTACGAAAACAGACAATCTAATAATCTGGTAATTCCCAGATATTGCGATGTCTGCCATTTTGTCCCAGTTACTGGTACACTTACTGTTTCAAACTGATTTTATGATGAAATAGTGTACAAGAGGCAGTTAAAATATCGAGATCACTGATTTTATTCTTAAAACACAAATTGCTATATTCATACTATTGTTAAAATTTCGAAACACAAGTTTGTATGTTTTTTATCGTCAAAGGATAACATGCGTAAATCAGGTAGTGAGGGCCTGGTTGCCAACTTGGGAAATGGTTAATGGTCAATCAGCTATCAAAACACATGCCTGTGAATGTGCAAGAGTTTGTTTGTCAGCCTAATTGATATCAAAACTAGACCTAGCTACTACTGATGGCTTGAAGAATACCTTTTGCTACAACACAGTACTAGAATAAACCTGCCTAAGGCGAGGGGGCATCTCAAAAGGTATGATTATTCAGTGTACCTCTAATAAAGTCACAGGGGGAAGTCATTTTCGTTTTCCTAACAGAAGAAGGCAAAGTTTACATTTTTTAGGTGACTTAGTCGCCCACTTCGCCTGGTAGCATGACCCCTGAATGTACACAACACAGCAGAACATAAATAACAAACAACTGACATTATTGAGCCGGATACTGTAAGAAATCTGCTACTTCAGTCTGTTATACATATTATACTAGCCAATGTGTTTGAACATTAAACAAAAGAAAATTTGCTTTGCTTCTTGTGAATAATGGATATAGTTCCTCTTGTGGATTAAAAACTTCAGTATTTTCACCTACTCAGTTAAATATATCCATTGTTACGGAAGTAAGCAAATATCCTCTCTATAATGAGTATGTATTCTCAATGGTCTGCACCAAGACAGTTCGTTTTTAATGTTGATAATGATGCATAAATATGGCTTATTTAATCAAATTATGTAATAAAATGTGCATTACTGTAGCGTTTATTATTTATATCTGTTTAGACTATTCCTGGGAAAATGGTAAAGAGGAAGACCATGAACAAGAAAAAATTCTGTTACAACTGTGGTGAAGCTGGACACTTTGGTTTTGTAAGTATATACAACTTAAGTACTGTCACAGTAAAGGGAAAGATTTGGACTTCATACAAGTCATTACATATTTGATGTGATATACATATATATATATATACCTCTCCCTCGATAACTCGCACACAACGGGCTCCACAAACAAAGACTGCACTATAAGCGAGGGTGCAAGTTACCGAGGAATCTCCAAAAGTTGAAAAAAGTCACTTAGATATAAAGAAAACAGCGGAGTGGGGGGGGGTAGGGAACTGGGCCGTTTAATGACTGAATGCTCATTTTACAATCATGTCGATAATAATTTTTAATAATGTGCTTTTTTTTAATAAAGTTGTTCGTTATTCTGTTTAAATAACATTTATTTTCAAAATATCCAACATGTGAAAGATCGTTCCACTGGTTTAAACAACCATCATGTGTACGCAAAACATCTGTGTATTACGTCACTGCTTTTTGTGTTCTTGATGAGTCTGGTTCCCGGAGTGGTATTTAATGGTATCCTGCCAAATTGGGAGTCAAAAGAGCGGGAAACTAAACTAACTGTCGATACACCACCAAACAAGATTCCTTTTCTTCAAAAACATGCAAAATTTATTTCGGGGGACAATCGTCTGCGTCGAATCTCAATTTTTGTATTATTCAGTTAGTACAGTATTGATGTCATAATTTCATTGGAAGTAATAATGAAACTTCTATCATCCTTGAGGATATCTGTAAGTGCCAATTCAAAAATTCTCTGAAACTCACTTGCCCACAATGGTCTGTATCTCTGAAACCAAGCTCTTTATTTTACGAAGAATTCATTTCGCTTGGTTATCATTGATCACAGTTACCAATGAGTCTGTTAATTTAAGGTAGTTTATGTTACATACACAACAACATTTATAACAGTGATTGATCAAATGAAGTGAGTTCACACGACATACGACTGGGGCCACTAGATTTTAAATTTGTAGGATTTTTGTGCCTTTTAACTTTTCTTTTATTCCAGCTCCTTTATTTGATTCAAAAGACATGATTAACATAGTAACACAAAGGAGGCCAGTGTTTAATTCAGTGCAACAAAACAACAATTACTTCCACAAATCAGTTATCAAAACACGGTCGGCGCCTAATTAGGTTCTCAGAGAAATGCTCGCGGACATAGCTGTTATGGTAGATTGGCATGTTTTGCATTTAATTACAAGAGGACACGTTGTATTTATGATGATTACACTTAAAAGGAACTAAAAGATAGAACTAGAACATAAATTTCAATTGATTAAAAAAAAATGATTTAATTGGTATTTATTTACTAAAGTACTGCCTCCACTCTGCGTAAGTGACATTTTCATTAATCGAAATTTCCTTACATATCGTTAATTGCGGTGTACTACCGTTTGGAAAGAAAATGAAAAAAATGACTTATTTTTAAATTTGATATTTCATAATGTTGATTAAAATTTCAGGTCCTATCTACCATTTTTGACGATAAAACGAGCTATATATCAAAATTTCTGTTACTAATTTTGATCGTGATTTTCTTCAAGTTCAAAAATAGGGATAAATTTTTGGGGTATTTTCTGGTTTAAAAAATGGGATCCATGCCTGACCCCGCGTTATAAGCGGGTTCGCGAGTTATCAGGGCGCAAGTTATCGAGGAAGTGGTGTGTGTATATATATATATATATATATATATATATATATATATATGATTTTTAATGAGTTTTTATTTCAGAAGAACTGAACAAATGGAGTAAATTTGTATCTAGTTAAAATTATTCAACAAGTTTGATAACATTTAAAATTTCATTTGAAATGAGCAGAAATTAAGTCTTATTTCATGATGGCTTCATTCTTTTGATTTGATACTGTAGTATCATTAATTTCATGGAGGACCAATTTTCATGGCTTCCATTGTTGCCCCAAACCATGAATTTAAAGACCTAATGAAAAATTTGCCATGCATGATAAAGAAGGAACCCTGCTCCTGATCTGTTTCATTTATAGAGATAACAGAGCTGTTTGATAGCTCAGCATCATTCTGTAATCTGGCAATAAAATGTTAGCTTTTTAAAGTATGTTTATTTTATCCCCATTAAAAAGAATTATACTATAGTTTATATTGTTTCAAGAAAAATTTATCTATATGGTATCCAGGAGCTGTAATTTCCACTCACTACCTTAAATCAAAATGTGGTGACATAAGTAAGGATAGAGAGAAATGAGAAAAAGCATGAATATTCAAATACTAGTATCGCTGAAAATGAAAGAAAGAAAAATATATGATAAAGCAAGGGGCAATTGGTCTCATGTTTGGCTCCCATGTTGAAATTCGACATTATCCAAATGGATGGGAATCTGTAAGCTGAATTTTACTATTTTAAAGGGGCCCCGAGTGGCCGAGTGGTCTAAAGCGCTCTCCGCCACTGCCAACTCACCTCTGTCTGCGTGAGTTCGAGTCTCAGATTCGGCGAATGTGGATATGTGAGAAAGCTTGCCAGTAGCGTCTCGTGGGTCGGTGGTTCTTTTTGGGGATTTCCCAGTTTCTTCCTCCACCATTAATACTGGCCGCCATGTATAGCCTATCGTGTGCTGAAAAATGGCGTTAAGCCCTACAACAACAACAACAACAACTATTTTAAAACAACTGTAACATTTTGTGATTTCAAGTTTGTATAATCTTTTGATTCTTGTAAACATTGATATATACAGGGTGAAGTGGTCTTGTCTATAGAAAATAATAAAATCATGGAGTTTATCATCTTTTAACCACTTCAAAACCTTCCACAGCCACACCTGTATATCAGTTACCATAATTTGAAATTGATGACACAGCATGCTCAGTAGATGTAAGAGGGGATTTGGCCTGACCTTGCATCACTTTTTGCAGCTTAGATAGTACAAGGCCATGTTTGATCCCCAAAACCCCTTTGGGGTTCGACTCCACCTTGCTGCGCTTATTACTAAGTCACAGAGCAGCAGCATTTTTGCTAGACCCCATATATAATTTGTTTCTATAATGAAATTTGTTGGGATGACAAATAAATATGGGGTGCATTGTGCATCTGTCCATTCATTATATATGTATGAGTGTGTGTGTTATATATAGATAGATAGATAGATAGATAGATATAGATATGTATAATAAAGGGATGGCTGGGCCCATTCAGTTTAATTAGTAATGATTTGTTTAGCATGTAGTTTTAGTGTTAGAGAAAATTATTATTTACAGAAAAAAATTAAAACATGCATGTATTTACCTTTAAATATACCTGAAAATCTAAAACACCATTTTTCATTTTATTTAGGAATGTGAGGAAGAGAGGATGGATAACTACTCAAACCCTACATACCCATTCATTGCTCAGTATAAATTAGTCCACACAGGAACAAAGGAAAAACACAGTGAGCCCAAAAAACGTAAGAAACATAAGCATTTTAGTAAGTACTTAATTCTTTCTTGAGGACATCTTTTCATGTCCTGTTTGCAGTGTGAAAATTTAGGAAGACATTTTGTGGCTGCAGTCTCTGTTAATACTAAGGGATCTTTTATTTATCCTTGTTTATCTGTCTGCCTTTGTGTTGTAACGCAGTCTCACATACAAATATACATGCCCGAATATTGTTTGGTTAATCTGTTAAAATTTATTTGGAGATGACCAACCTCATTTATTTGATTTTCACTTTTCCAACTTCAGATTATTATCCTAAATTGAATTTAGAATTGGTCTTGATATGGAATGAACTGCTTACCTGACGGGTTGTTGTAGTACAAATAGAAAATCTTTCACCCAAATGAAATTAAGTTTTGACATCTACTGTTTGATTCCCCCATCTGATACCAAACTCAAGAAGCAGATTTTGATGATGTTTTGGCCTTTTTCTGATGTGGAAATCCTCTTTTATAGTGATGGTGACAACTTGGGCCTCAAGATTTGGTTCTGTCTGTCTATCCATCTATCCATACCTTTCTCCATCTGTCTCGAAAAGCTTGATACTCATGATTGCACAAAACCCTAATTGATGTCAACAAAATGAAATTTGGTAGGCATATTTGTGTGCATATGTAGATAATTAGATTTGTTTTGCCACTAGGCAATTTTTTCAGGGTTTTTTTAACACACTTGTAATAGATAAGTTGAATCTAGTTGGTATATTTCTATATACAGGACTCAAGTTAACACTACATACTTGCTTTTAAGTCAAGTCCAACTACAAACTGCAGAGACCCATATCTGCTGGTGCATAATGCACAGGCAGATTTGGGACTATGCAGTTTGTTCAGAATGATCATTAGAACAAAACAACATTGACCATGATCTCGTAGCATATTATGCAGTGGCAGATCAGGATCTATGTTATTTGCAATTGGACTCAATTTATAAGAGAATATATATGGTAAGTAACAGTTTTAGGGAGAAATCTCTTTACAGTCTAAAGGTAAAGAGGGAGAAGTCTGAACACACATGGAGACTTAGTTTAGGTTTTGCAAATAATTTCCTATGCACACTTATATTTCAACAGTACTTGTGCACGTACATGTTTGTGCCTGTTGTTGGCTGGATAAATAAAAAAGATGAATATTCATTGTGTCATGCTTGATTATATCATTGTCTGTTACATCACTGTTTTATTCGTGTCACGGGGAATATTTATCAAAATTACTATTGTATAAGAAAAATTTCCTAAGTTACCATCATAATTAAAAATGCAAAAGAAGTTGTAATTAATCAGTTGCAATTATTCAATCAGATGAGACCACAATAATAAGATTCAGTTATCCATGTCCTATTTTCTTTTCAAAAGCCAATATTTAGGTTTAATTTTTTTACATTTCACAAACTAATAATTCTATCATAAGCACCTTTACAAATCACTATCAGAGGCACTTAATTAGTTTATTTGTGAATCAGTTATCTATGCAAATAAAGCCACATTATTTGTGTCAACTGCTGAGACAGGTTCTTAAAAGTTAGTCACACAGCATCAGACGGGGAGTACATGCGGAATATGCATCCTTGATTGCTCCATGTCAGTTGAGAAGAGAGCGACTTTGTTTTTGGCCCAGAAGTAAAACAGGGCAAAGCTGGGCAGTTCAAAGTGAAGTTTTTCTCTGCTTTGATGGATAAAGTAATTTTCCATTTTTTTTATTCCCCTGCCCACATTACTGATTAGTCTAACATCAGGGTTGCTTGCACAAAAATTACAAACACTCATACACATCTAGATGAAAAACATGACGAGGTTTCAATTTCATGGAGGGGAAAAAAGTTAAACCTTGTGACTGGAATTCAGATTTTTTAAAACTTGTTTATGCATAACAATACAAATTAAAATCAAAACAGTTTATGATCATTGGAAGTGAATTTTTTTTTTACATTTGAATAGTGTGGTCAGGGTGGGAGTTGGGAGAATCATCAGTTCTTCCGATATAAATTTTTAACTTCTGGGATTATTTTTAAAAAGCCTTTTTAGCATGATGGTGCAAAATCCACTTGACAGATACATTTGTTGGACGTGTTTCTGTGCTTTTCATATCACAAAATAATTTTTCATTTGCAAAAGTTCATATTTGAATTCTTTAGGCCGTGAGTTTTGAGGCTGCAGTGGGGACATGTATAGAAGCAAGTGTGTGTGTGTGTGTGTGTGTGTGTGTGTGTGTGTGTGTGTGTGTGTGATTTGGATTTGTAACATAGTTTTAACAACTTTTCAGTCATATTGCTATGATGTCTGCAGTGTGGCAGTTTGTAGTGATGTCTAGCACTGAGGCATCATGCCACAGACATGTAGCATGGTGTCCCACCCAGTCACATTATCCTGACACCAGGCTGACCAGTCCTAACACTAACCTCTTAATGCTGAGTGCCCAGAGAGGCAGCTGTTAGTACTATTTTTATAAGTATTTGGTATGACTCGGCCGGGGTTGAACCCATGGCCTCCTGCATCCAATGCGGACTCACTAACCACTTAGGCCACCAGAGTGGTCACAAGCAAATCTAGTTTCAGTTTATTCTTTCTTGTGGTCCATGTGAAAAGTGAATGCCTAAAAGCATACCTGGTTCCATAAGAATTTTTCTTTTGAGATGCATATAATGAAATGTACGAATTGTTATACATTATTTTTTGTGACTTGATTTGTATACTTTGCTAAATGCATTTGGTCTAGTTGTGCAAAATGAACTTTAAACCTGGTAGTGCGGAAGCCATATATTTATGGATGACGTCACCTGGCTGTGTATGCAGGAACCATATATTTATTGTCAAACGTCACCTAGCTATGTGTGCGGATACCATATTTTTATGGCACAGGACAGTGACGTTTACAGATGTCCAATGTAGGCCAAGCATTAATCGTGTGCTAATAACAGCAGTGAGATAGCACATGTAATAGTCCAATAGATCACGGCTCTGCATCATTGTAACAGAACATCAGTGAAACAAATATTATAATAGACTTATTTTCCCAGTAAGGTCTGTTGTCAACAGTGGACATTGATGTAAACAATATGGTGGCTGTTAAGTAGTTGCAGTCTCGTAGTTGTCTCATGGACAGTTGCCGCTGATTACGGTATATATGTATGGGATAGTCCAAAATAGAATAAAGTTCGTTAGGGCTTTGTGTGAAAGTGTAGAGATATAAATGGCAAAACTCAGTTTTCCAATTGTGAGAATTAATTTTCTGCATGAATATGCCACATGTTGAGATTAAAGTGCTTTGACACTATCACGTGTTGATATATAAGTGCTATGACATGGCCATCCCATTCAGTAACAACTTCAAATTCCATTAAATTGAGCTTAAACTAGTAGCCAAGTTTATCAACGAGTCGGTCAGGTACAGAGCCTTTTCTTATATTGGGGGATACATTGTATCAACAAGAGTGAGAGCTGCACAAGCTGGAAAGGGACAAACCATCATTTGTTGGGGGTGTCAGGTTTTGACTCCTAGGTATTTTTTTCCTTGCCTATATGAATGTTTAAATTATTTAAAAAAAAGAAAAAGCAAACCACAATACTCTTCTTGTATTATGAAGTTCATTTTGCTCTCGCTCTCTCAACAATCAAGTTGAAAAGGAAAATGGATGAGAGAGAGAGAGAGAGAGAGAGATCCACTTCTTAATTAACCAACTCTTATGACAGCAGTGTGAAATGTATGTGACTTGGGAATCTAGTAATCAAGACCTTCATTCAAGAGCCGAACTTTTGACCTGGTGGAAACCTTATTCTTTTGTCCTTTTTTTCTCTCTCTCTCTCTCTCTCTCTCTCTCTCTCTCTCTCGTCAGTTTCGTTCTGTTTCCTTTTTACAGAGCTAGTTTCAAAGGTAGGAAAATGAACATATAATGTTTGTTCTTTTTCAATTTTCTCAAACGTTTGACAACATAGAAGTTATAATATGTTAAGATTGTTGCTGAGAAATCTATTTTATTTGAAATATTTTTGGCAGGTTGCAATTATTAATCATTGAAAACCTAACAACTCTTGCTCTATAATGTATAATCCAGTCAAAAGAATACATGACAACCAATGTCACTATCATACATATGTACGGGACACAAGAGCTCCCATACAGTGTTGCCACTCGCTTCTCAGTGTTCATACTGTTGTTTATTTCTGCCTCACTTGGCGGTAAAGATCAAACAGCTCACATGGCTTGGTAACACATTGGCAGCTGATTCTCAGTTGATGTTTTGTTACCATATATAACCGAAAAATAGTACACTATTGTGTTTTGAGAAAATCAAAATTAATGGCTGTCATAATATTTCTCTACGTGATGATATTACGTCTATTTGGTAGGTCACTGACAGCTGTACTAAAACTATTTGAACATCACAAGATGTATTAAAAACGAGATTTTAAAACAACTTGAGCTGTAAAGAAAGATATTCTAAAATTAAAAGTGATGTCATATATTAAAGAAGGCATTGATTATACAAGCTATTAAATAAATCAAAGACATAATGTATCTATCCCGTACTACTGATATGCATTCAGTTTGCATCTTAATAGATAGTAAGGCAAAGTTGAGACATACATAAGATTTAGTAGTAAAGCTGGCAAAAATAAAATTTTATGTAGTATGAGTCTAGAAATAAAAACTCTAAAAGTCATTAAATCCATGAGTTTAGAAATAAAAACTCTAAAAGTCGTTAAATCCATGAGTCTAGAAATAACTCTTAAAAGTCGTTAAATCCATGAGTCTAGAAATAACTCTAAAAGTCGTTAAATCCATGAGTCTAGAAATAACTCTAAAAGTCGTTAAATCCATGAGTCTAGAAATAACTCTAAAAGTCGTTAAATCCATGAGTCTAGAAATAACTCAAAAAGTCGTTAAATCCATGAGTCTAGAAATAACTCAAAAAGTTGTTAAATCCATGAGTCTAGAAATAACTCTAAAAGTTGTTAAATCCATGAATGAAATCATAACGTTATCAACAGTAATTTTTTATTTTGAAAGAAATTTTTTTATTTATTTAATTTTACATGATGTGATGAAAAAATAGACCCCACTGCAGTCGATGACAAACCTGCAGGTGGATTTTGTGTCAGTTATTACATTTGTCACATGTACCTACTGTCATTTGTCAGATTTATTCTTGCCAGCAACAGTAATTGTTTACAGATGTGTTGACGTAAAAATCTATAAGACATCTGCCTTTCAACAACTTTCAAACGAGAAAACTAATTTTCCGTTAGTTTGATTTCATTGCATAAACAGTATTCTCTTCACACTTAACATGACCAATATAATTGTTCTACATTATGATAATTATTATTTTACCTTCATAATTAAAGCTTGATAAAATTGATTTCTTTGAAAAATGAATGCTGTATTTAGTTGGATAAAAGATTCTTCCAACAGTATTAATTTAAAAAGTATGTTAAATCTTTCAAACACTAACTTTATTTTTTGGTTGCTATGGCAACCAAAGTAAATGTATAATTATGTATCATTTCAGTATGATTAGTATTGGTTCCTTATCAATGAACTATAAGTGAATAAAATTATATTTTATATGGAGAAAATTTGTGAATAATAACTACATAAGTATTGCACCATCTAATATTTTAACATACTAAAATCTAGAGACATGTTTGAAAGTAAACTTTTATTTTTCTAGCATAGGCTAAAAGTAATGAACTGAGGATATGTGATATGTAGAAAGAAAAAAAACCTGTCCATGTACACATTCAGAATAACAACATATGATGGAAAAGTTTACACTATATTCGAATGTTTGTAAAAAGAAAAAAATGCATTTCCACCCATTTTCTCTATTTGGTTGCTATGGTAACCATGAATACACAACATTTTCACTCACATTTTTAGTGTTTGCAATCTGTATGTATATATGCATTACTTTATACAATTTCACAGCAATCTGATTATAAATACTAAGTTTGTAGTAGTTATATGGAATTGGCCCAAAAAGTCTGTTTTGCATTGAAACAATTCAGCAGAGACAGGGCAGTTAGAGACAGATCAGCACTGGTTTCAAGGCCATGCATAAACAACACAGTACCACCAGGGTTAACAAACTTAATAACATCAATGCTTATAAAAAAAAATTTCTTCATTGAATAAGGAATGTAGAAATTTATGTAATAACTTTAATTAATAAATTTCTTTTCAGAAGATTACCTTATACAGTGCATAATCATGTATCTAACGGTTATCTTTTTTTGTTCTGTCATAGATTTAGATGTTGAAGAACCACTTCATAAGAAAAAAAACAAAAAACGTTATGAGAAGAAACAAGAAATCCCAGCTGTTTTAAAACAGAAGGACTTGACCTTGAAAAACAAGGACAATGTTTGTATTGATACAGATGTCCCAACTTTTGTTGCTTATTCCAAGGGTTTGGAACCTGGGATTAAAAAATTGAAGAGAGAGTTACCAGGGAAAGATAATGAGAATAACAATGCCAAAGCTGACAAAATGACAGGTGACCATAGAAGTAACAATGCCAAATTTGACAGACAGACAGGTGACCATAGGAATAACAGTGCCAAATTTGACCAACGGACAGGTGACCATAGAAATAACAATGCTAAATTTGACCGGTGGACAGGTAACCATAGGAATGACAATGCCAAATTTGATAGACAGACAGGTGATCATAGGAATAACAGTGCTAAATTTGACTGGTGGACAGGTGGCCATAGGAATAACAATGCCAAATTTGATAGACAGACAGGTGATCATAGGAATAACAGTGCCAAATTTGATAGACAGACTGGTGATCATAGGCAATATAGCAAAGTTGAGGATTTTAATCAGCAAATTTTTGACAATGTCTTGTGGCATAAAATCAGCAATTATTCTGATACCCTCAATGCTACTGGAACCCATAAATCTAGGAAGATGTTTAAAACGGGAAAGAAGAAAAACTCTGAACATTCCATGGATAAGATTGTAGTGAAAGGAAAAAAGCAAATCTTTAGTAAAAGGAGGAAGGATCCAAACACTGAAAAGGATAGGACAAATGTTGAAGGACCAGACGAGCATTTAGGTGGATATTACCAATTTAATAAAGGACAGAAGAAAAAAAGGAAGAAAAACAAGAAAGAAAGGATGAATAATTTTGATAAAGGACATAAAAGTAGACATGTTAACAATACAAGGATTGGAAATGGAAATTGGCAATCATCAAGTACGGTGACAGGTAGTAGTAGAATTTTGTAAATGCTTTTTTATTGTCTTTGCTAAGTTTTGGATTTCCTTGATTTACACATGCTATTTCACACCAATATCTTCACGTTTTGCAGATGGTCTATATGTCTATACTGCTATCTACAGATGGTCTACACCACTATCTACACATTGTACAGAATATCTACACCACTATATATACATTGTGCAGAATGTCTATACCATTATGTACACATTGTGCAGAATGGCTACACTAATATCACACATTGTACAGAATGTCTAAACTACTATTTACACATTGTGCAGATGATCTACACCACTATCTACATATTGTACAGAATGTCTACACCACTGTCTACACATTGTACAGAATGACTACACCACTACACATTGTAGAGACTGTCTACACTATTATCTGCACATTGTACAGAATATCTACACCACTATCTACCCTTTGTGCAGAATGTCTACATTACTATGCACACATTGTGCAGAAAGTCTTCACCACTATGTACACATTGTACAGATAATCTACACCAGAAGATTGTGCTTTTGAAATGTATTTCAAGACAAACCTCAATTCTAAAGTGTTTACTTAGGTTTCAGTTAAATTTGTATCAGTGTTCTCTTTAAAATCAGACTTGTATGCTTTATATGCTGCTTAAATCACTGGCAACATTATCTTGCTCTTAGGGCATAATAGAATGTGGTGGCCTAGTGGTAGAGCATCTGCCTCAGATGCGGGTTAGAACCCCAGCCAAGTCATACCAAATACTTTCAAAAATGGTACTAACAGCTGCCTCGCTTGGCGCTCAGCATTAAGAAGTTAGTGTTAGGACTGGTTGGCCTGGTGTCAGGATAATGTGACTGGGTGGGACATCATGCTACATGTCTGCGGCATGATGCCCAAGTGCTAAAACATCACTATAAACCGTCACACTGCAGACATCGTAGCGATATGACTGAAAAATTGTTAATGCTATGTTAAAAATCTAAATCACTCAAACACAGAATGTGGTTTCTTCTTAAAATACATTATCCAATCATAATCTATTTTGGAGATTATCCACTATTATGCAACTCCAGCCCTCCCAAGTAATATCAACATTAATCTTTTGGCTCATTTTATCTCGTGCATTTTACATGCTAGGATTAGCACGTCGTGTCAATGATGGGATGTGGGAAACAATTTTTGCTCCAGCAAATATAGTGGCAGTAGACTGACTCACATTGATATAAAGCTGCGTATTCAGGGTTTGCACAATCTTAAAAAGTACATGAATTTTGCTGGTTTCCTTGAAAAATGCTGGCATTTGCGGTCGGCTCCAAAAAGTAATAGAAAAGTGCTTGCAAGAACTTAGTAGTCATTGAAACATGCTTTAATTTTTAAACAAATGCATGTAATTGGTAAACATTTACTGATGTAAATATTAAGAAAACAAATAAAAATCCATTAAAACAGCCCAAACTGAATCATTCTGGAATTGTACTTCAATGTTCTGTCACTTACCTATTCAGCAATTCAGAACAGGCATTTCACTTTGAATAAAGAAGCCCAATATGAAATGAGTGCTGCCCTGGGCATCAGGATATGAGATTTTTTAGCACCGTTCTGCTTCGGTTGCTTTATGTACTCATTATTACTCAGTCTCATTTGTAATCAGCTCATGATATTCAAATGAATGGATGCTGTGGTCTGGGATGTGAAGTCTGATTTTTTTTAAAAACTTATCTGTTCCAAGATGGAGTGACAATGTGTGTTGTCATTGTACAGTGGCATGAAACTTTTTGTGCTGTCTCCAAGTCAGGAGAAATAACATTTCAGCTGGTTTAGTAAAATGGTGTGCAACAAGGAATGGTAAATTGTGCTTTGCCACAAAATTTGCAAACAAAGTCTCAGCAAGTGCCACTTTATCCACTTTTGATCCAGTTGCAAGAAAGGCCATCTATGTGGATGTGTTTGTTACAGAAGAATAATCATTGCTCCTATGCAGTGGTGTTGGCATGTGCTTAGTAATATAATTTCCTCCTCCATATCCTAACATCCACTTTCAATGAAAAACACAATGCAAACTGGGGACTTTTGCTGTTTGCTTGCACTCACTTCAACTCTGATTTCCAGGCATTGTTGAAGTTATTAAAATATTTTATAGCCAGGTATTTTAACATAAATTGACCAAAAAAAAGATACGAAATGCCCTTAAATTTTTCTTGTAAAAACATCATGAAAAACAATAACATTTATACAGTGACAGAAAAAATCAAAATACTCTGCCCAAATTATTTTTGGGTCAGTTTATCTCATATATGCCAGAGGCTGTTCAATCTTCAATCAAAGACAAACCATCATGATCCACCTTTGATCTCTTTTTACTTATTTGTGACAGGGTTCCTGTCACAAAATAAAAAGATTTCAGACCTTTTCCATAACAGAAAAATAAGAATTTCCAGACCTAACAATGTGACAAGTTTATCAATTTAATGAGGTTAACATACTTAAAAATTGCAAGTCAAATGTGAAGACTAGAGGTGAAAAAGTAATCAAAACTACAGTATTTCATCCATATAGTAAAAAGTCTCCCAAATGCAAAAAAGCAGTCATGTTACCAGTTTCTGTAATATAAACAAAAATTCAGTACTTTTTCAAGACTTTTTAGTCATTTTTTTAATTTTTTCAGACATTTTCAAGATTTAGAAAAGCAATTTTCAAATTGTAGACCTTTTCCGGATTTCCATACACCCCCGCAGGAACCCTGCTTATGACGCCTATATAAATATCCCACCTTTGGCCTTAAACTCTACAAATTAAAACAATATGGCAATCAATTTAGTACAGCTTGTTGTGTAAAATGTCAGTCTTCATATAACAGTATCATATTACTCAGCATGCATCACTGCACCAGTTGTTGCACTGCCAGAACAGTTCCAGCCCCCAGTAGACTAGTTCTGACTGGTTGGTTTTGTTATATATGGATCAAGCATGTGAAAACAGTTCCAGCCCCCCAGTAGACTAGTTCTGACTGGTTGGTTTTGTTATATATGGATCAAGCATGTGAAAACAGTTCCAGCCCCCAATAGACTAGTTCTGACTGGTTGGTTTTGTTATATATGGATCAAGCATGTCGAAACAGTTCCAGCCCCCAGTAGACTAGTTCTGACTGGTTGGTTTTGTTATATATGGATCGAGCATGTAAAAATAAGGGGGGTGGGGTGGTAAAAAACCAATTTAAATCTTAATTTTCAAAAGTGGTAGTTTTCAACTATACAGTGGTATGAGCAGTAGACAGCCTTTAAAATTGCACTTTTGTCCTGCTGCTATTAAAATCACATTAATATACCTTCAGGTCAGTGGTACACGTCATAGCAAAAAAAATTGTCTAAATGTACATATTGATCTCATTGATGTTTTTTATGGTTGTCTTACATTTTATTTATCTCATGATATGGTGGGAGCCATTAATAGAAGGGCATTGACAGTCCTGTGTTTTTTTCTGGCAAAGGTCAGGGTCTGTTCTAGGTCTTCTGATGTAGTGGGCAAATTCTTCCCACTGACTTGCTACAGACAAATGAAGGAATTTTCTAAATATAAGAAAGATTTAAGGAAGTAAAGAAAATCCTGCTTGTAAAAAAAAATGATTTATGATTTGGGCATATTTGTTAGACATTTTTGCACAATATTAGAATGATTCTTGCAACCGTGTGTGCTAGAATAGGTTGATGTGACTATTTTGTTGGGAATCATTTGTGCTGAATTACAATATTTCTCTATGGATTAGCCCAGAGGCCTGGCATATATTTCTTTGAAAGTAGTGGGTACTATATGTACTCGTTTATAAGATGAGTCAAACTGCAAACTGCACAGACCCAGATCTGCCATCACATAAGGTGTCAGCAGATCTGGGTCTGTTCAGTTTGTTAAGAGTAATCAGTAGAACAGACAACATAGACTCTGATTGGCAGTCACACAATGCAACAGCAGACCAGGATGTATTTTGTTTGCAGTGTGACTCGACTTATAAGTGAGTATAGATGGTAGGGTTTTAGTACTGGAAAAAGATTTCTTAAATAAAAATTCGTGCAAAGCTTCAAGCTGGGGATGGGATTATCATTGGATAAATACACCAATGAAACCGTTATTTATAGACCTTTTTAAGAGAAAAAAAAACTCCCAAAATATTCCTTTTCAGTATGCATTTTATCCAGTCATGTCATGGTAGTAGTACAACTTTATTTTACATTTTCAGATTTACGAATCCAGGTGACGAACCCTATCTGTACCATGAAACAGCATCACCAAACACAGTAATGGAAATGGAAAAAAGAAAACAGGTAGTAGTTGCAGATCAAATCAGGACCAGCAAGTCATAAAGAAAGACAGAGGGTTCCGGATACGCGTTAATGTGGTAAAATAGCAGATGAAATTTTGTTTTTATGTCAGAGGATTATAAATAATGTTGCATGTTTGAATATATTTGTATTGAAGTGAATCAAACTTGCCTTGTAAAACAGTAGAGATTAAAGAAAACAATAAAGGAATGTTATTTATGCTTTGTATTAATTTACTATATATATATATATATGTATGTATATATATATATATATATATATATATATATATATAGACACAGAAGTTGAACATATGACAGGAAAAGACATTTCCGTATGTTTTAACCTAAAGCAAGGTGTTCGTCAGGGGCAAATGTTGAAAGGCCATCAGATTACGTCTGATATTCATATCTGATGGCATGTGAAGAGCATTTGTCAAATGTTGAAAGGCCTTTATGCCAGGTATTCATATCTGATGGCATGTGAAGATCATTTGGCAAATGTTGAAAGGCCTTTATGCCAGGTATTCATATCTGATGGCATGTGAAGATCATTTGTCAAATGTTGAAAGGCCTTTATGCCAGATATTCATATCTGATCGCATGTAAGGATCATTTGCCAAATGTTTAAAGGCCTTTATGCCAGGTCTTCATATCTGATGACATGTAAGCATCATTTGTCAAATGTTGAAAGGCCTTTATGCCAGGTATTCATATCTGATGGCATGTGAAGATTATTTGGCAAATGTTGAAAGGCCTTTATGCCAGGTATTCATATCTGATGGCATGTGAAGATCATTTGACAAATGTTTAAAGGCCTCTATGCCAGGTATTCATATCTGATCGCATGTAAGGATCATTTGTCAAATATTGAAAGGCCTCTATGCCAGGTATCCATATCTGATGACATGTAAGCATCATTTGTCAAATATTGAAAGGCCTTTATGCCAGGTATCCATATCTGATAACATGTAAGCATCATTTGTCAAATATTGAAAGGCTTTTATGCCAGGTATCCATATCTGATGACATGTAAGCATCATTTGTCAAATGTTGAAAGGCCTTTATGCCAGGTATCCATATCTGATGACATGTAAGCATCATTTGTCAAATGTTGAAAGGCCTTTATGCCAGGTATTCATATCTGATGACATGTAAGCATCATTTGTCAAATCGTGAAAGGCCTCTATGCCAGGTATTCATATCTGATGACATGTAAGCAATCTCAGGCCTTGTTAGGCCTCTTCCTATTGTGACATCTCCCACCCCCTTCTCTTGAACATTATTCATACCTTTGTTTCTGATAATGGAAATTATATCAGGGATGACAAGGATAAAACAAAAGATAATGTACATGAATGGTAAAACCATATGAAACATAATATGCTGGCAATTATGTAAATAACTAAGTCACATCTATCCTTATTCACAGATAATAGCTCCCCTTTTAGTCAAGTAGTTATTTTCTGTTGTTATTTCGTGGTTTTTGTTTGGTTTAGTCCTCTTAGTTTTATCTTCATAGGTTTTTTTTGGTACCAAAATGAAAAAAATTATCATTCTACAGATGTTGCTCTCTGTGACAGTGTTAATTAATTTAGAGACGGAGACCTTGCTTTCGGCTGAAACTTTTTTTAACCCATGCTGTATTCCAACTTTTGTGTCATCGTATATTTGTGATGTTTGCATTATTTTGTTCCCATCATATTGGGCCTTTGGCACCTATCAAAGGCTAATCATTGGCTTTGTTTCTTTTTAATGCATACCTATCCCTACAACTTGTCTGTAAGGGACACTCAGGGGACAAGACAGTTCTTTAAAGACAATTGTCTTTCATATTAAGGGTCAGTACTTTTATGTGGCATTCTGTTCTTTGTACACTGGTAAATTTGCACATATATTTGTCACTACATCAGAATGGATAGGGAGAAATTTTTTGTGTCATATCATGTATATCAATTTTAAAGAATTGATCATGTATTTAACGGAGTCGGTTGCACATGTACATGATGTCAACCATTTTAATTTATAACCACCATGTGTATTTTAGTCAAGTTTGTCAACTTCATTATTTACAAAATGCAGTATATTTTAATATGTGAAATAAATTGTTTAAAAAAGAACTCTCTTTCTCTCTCTCTCTCAATATATATATATATATATATATATATATATATATATAGATATGTATGCTGTATTAATGATATACCGCAAGGTATATAATTTTTCATTAAAAGGAAACAAGGCTTGCCTTTTAATGAAAAATTTATACAAGTGGTATATCATTGATACAGCATACATACTATACATATATTTTATTTATATCACATACAAATACACATATTTGCCTGCTGAACAGAGTTACAGTTTTCTACAGGGAACTGTGTATTGACCAAGTGAATGAACTTCTCACATCCCTGCACTGTGTCTGCTACAAAAATTTAGTTCTGAGCCTTTTGTGGTTATTCACAATCACCTTTGCATATTGATACATTGATTGTTTTCTTTTTGAGTTTCTATCTTTCTTCACATTAATTAAATCAATATAATACAAACTTGCGATTTAAACATGAAAGATGGTTTTAATGAAGAAAGTAGAGCACTAAAAACACTGAACTCCCCAGTGCTAGACATTACTATAATCTGCCACACTGCAGACATTGTAGCAATATCACTGAAATTTTTTTAAAGCTATGTTAAAAATCCAAATCACACACACACTCTCTCTTTCATTTCCTTTGGTCAGTTTGACTTAACTTTTACCCTCATTCATACAAACAGAGACATTGTCGTATGACACAAACAAAAGTCCAAGCAAAAATCCTCTATGCTCAACTTTTCATTGAGTTTCACCCGTATCTTGCTACAATGGTCCAGAGAGAGAGAGAGAGAGAGAGAGAGATGCGGCCTTTGATTATTTTCATATTTAATGAGTAATAATCAATTTTTATAGGTTTAAGATACAACAACTACGAACAGCAACAGCAATAAAGCATTAAATATGTTACAGTATGTGTGCCTTTTAACCAAAAAATTTACTCTATATTGTTTACAGGCTATTGCAACTTTGTATCATTGACTATATAAACACTGTAGATAAATCTGAAGGAAAGTGTACACATTCTGTTCGAGAAACCATATTCTTGTAGGTTACTTAGTCTAAGTTCAGTTTCAAGGTTTTCATCCAGCACAAATTCTTTTTCTCACTCACTCCAGATTTTTGTGTAGTTTGTTATGCATGAGATGGAGGTGCGAATGGAAAGCATAAAGGATTGTGCTGAAATTGTGTACCATATTAAATTCATTTAGAAAATGGGGATTATTAATTCTTTTTATCGTTATTTTCATACATCACTAATGATTAATGTGGAAATTCATCATTAATCTAGAATCAATAGCACACAGTTGTGAGAATGTTTATATATTATTGAGCTATGGGCAGATCTCAGTTTGATATACCAATAGTATTGGTATATCGAATTGCTTTATACCAACACTTTAACAATTAAATGTTATTTTAATGCGTGTGTGTGTGTGTGTTTATATATATATATATATATATATAGATATATATATATATATATATATCACACACACACACACACACATACATACATACATATATACACACTATAGTAAATGGTAAAGTTTGTATTTAGTCTTGCCTGACGGGTGCTAGATTGAGGGTAAGGTTGATAAGAAGGGTCTCCTGCATTATTTTGCAGTGTTGGTCATAGACCAGAAGAGTTGTGCATCTGTTGGCACAAGTTTGTTATTGCTACATCTAAATTTCTTGGAGGATTGCCATGAAACATCACACACATTCATCAAAGGTCTAGTTGGTCCAAAATTTTTAATGGTGCCACTTGGACATCCAATATGGCAGCTACAGTGGCCATCTTGAAAATCATTACTCATCCTGAATTAATCATTATCAACATGGCCTTTTCTTTGAAGGACTTCTTATGATGTATAGTTGGTCCTAAGGAAAATGATGCTGATCTGATCTCCAATATGGCCACCATGTGGCTATCTAAACAATCTGCTTATTGCTACAGCTGAACGGATGTTCGATATGACCATCATGAAAATACTATTGTTACTCTTCCAAACAGAACATCATTTTGACATGGGATTTTGACCAGAATACTTCTGACCTCCTTTTAGTACTAAAGAAAATGGTTATCTGACCTCCAATGTGGCCCCATCCTGACAATCATGTTATTGCTGCTCCAGAATGGATGTTCTTGTCAACATGGGTTTGTCACTAAAAGAAGACTTGTGATGTCTAGTTGGTCCTAAGTGACAATTGTGCCAATCTGACAACAAGGCAGCCATCTTGAAAATCTTACTACTACAGTATTCATCCTCAACTGAATGTCATAACAACTACTTTTGACTTGATTATTTCTTATTATCTCTACTTGTTCCTAAATGAAAATGGTGCCAATCCTACATCAAATATAGACACCATGGCATCCATTTTGGAAGTCTTGTTATTGTTATTACTTAATGGAGGGCAATATCAATATGAGGTTTTCACCAAAAGACTTGTGTGATCTGGTTGGTCTAAATGAAACTGGTGCCAGTCTTTCATACAGTATGGCTGCCACAGTTGGAAATTTTAAAATCTTACCATGGAAGAAATATCAGAGATGGTATCAGAGAAAGAAGATCAGAGATCATTTTCATGGATTCCTGGAAATTCTTTTTTGGTTGTTACAGAACAAGTCTCTTCAAGGGACTCGTGTTCAGGATGTCTCATACAGCTGGTTCAATCGAGATTGCAAAGGTAATCTCCTTTTAAATGAATGAAGTTAGGAAAGAGTTATCAAAAGCCTTCTAAATTAAGAACTTATGTTGCTTCATTCAACCTATAGAATACAATGTAGGGAAAAAAGGAACTATGAAGCAGTTAGCCTTTCATGTCAGTCATGTAGTGAATGTCAGTGATTTGAAATGTCTGTCTTGCACATCTTTAAGCAATTTGAGGACAAGTCACCTTTTATCAATCTTCAAGGTTGATTTTTGGCAAGAGAAACCTGTGTAATTCAAATGGTTAAAAGTCAAGTGACAATGAAATCTTAAAGATTTGTTTTAATAAAATCACATAACTAACAAAATTGCCATGTAAATTCATCTTATATGCTGAGCAAGAAATGTATGTCAGTTAATCTAATAAAATAACAGCAGTATGAATCAAGCAATATATTAAATAATTACACCATGCAATTTGTGTATTTGTTTCAAAAAACGGTACCATTCCCATGCTCTATATAAGTGATTCCCAACATTTTTGAGTGTGAGGACCCTTAATTTAAAAAAAATTGTGGATCCCCACATGCTAATAATTGCACTTTAAGGCTACAATTGAGAATATACATATCCCTAGGAATAGGGTCCACGACCCACAGGTTGGGAACCACTGATCTACATATAACAACATTAGATTCTACAGACAGCCTATAATTTAATTAATTGACCTTACGCCAGACGATAGATCGCTCCGCCTACCAAATCAAGTGACTCAACCTCCGACAAACATGCAGTATTTGACAAAGAAATATGTTTCAGTTTAAGTGATATGTTTATTTAATGTGATTTGTATTATTCTTAAAAATATAAAATTACAAAGTTGCATTAATTATTCTGCAGTAGACATATTTATATATGTATTTCAAGTTCGTACATTAATAACCTAAGTGTTTTATTTCAGTAAATAATAACAATCAATTGTAAAAGCTGTTTAAGAACTTATTCATATGAAAGGAAACTTGCTCCAAAAGATGCTGATGTATTTAGCAGATAATGTTATCCTTGTTAATTTTATCTGACTTATGTTTATGCTGCCTTGGAAGTATATGAATTAAAAATTAATAACAAAATCGTAAATAATTACTGTTTAGAAGTATACTGTTGTACATAATAATTTTAAGGTCTGCTATGTTCGTCAGATGTAATTTTGATCAATGATGTAAACATGTAAATGCATGATTAATATATCGGAAGATAATTATTTGAAACCTTTATTTTGTATTTCTTTATTACTAATTACATTGTTGTATCCCCATCTCTCCTTTAACCCAATGAGAAAGTCAAGCGTCACTCTAGTGTCTGAAAGATCGAGACGATAAATCATTAATTTTGGGACAAGCCAACATTAAAGAGTAAATTTTCAAACTTTAAAATAATGCAGCCTTGGGTTCAGTGCTTTCTGTAAATAATATGCATCAAATCCCGAAAGTTAGGCGGTTTTCCACCTATATTCTTGAAATGTTAATTTTTACATATATATTTTTCAATTTCAAGTTCTTTTTTCTTCAAGCTATCAACAGGACATACTTTTATGCAAACAAACACGTTGTAATTGCCATCATATGTCTTTATTCAGCTGATCGTACACGCGACAAGTCGTTATCCATCGAAGTTTCGCCTATGTTTCGGGAAAGGAATACGTCTAATGCCTCCATTTAGACGATCTGGATATTGTCAGAATTGCAAGACTTCTTTTCACTGTTATCAATCGAGAAATTAACAGATCATTGCAAAAGTTGTAAATACTTATCATAATCAATCCATTGTTGCTACAAGCAGCTTATCAGAAGAAAATGGCGGACTGAAGCAATGCCTGGAGATGTGTCTTATTTACGCTTGCTGATTGGTTAATTGATCAGCATGATTGACAAGTGGCGATAGGTTAATTTCCCTCACCTGTAAGTACTAAATATTGTACCACTCAGCTACAACAGTATTGTGAATGAACCAAAAAGAGTTTTTTTAATTGTGAAAAGCACTTGTATTGGGCTTTTTTTCACTAGATATAATTGCTGTATAGCTAATGTGGTATAAATGTAATCCAACGATAATGCACACTCGTGTGACTTTAAAATTGTGTCCCTACTGGATATGCGTCATTTAAACTGAGGTTAAATATGTAAAGAAGATGAAGAATAAGTTTTATAATCAGTGGCCTTTATAGGGTGTCTGCTTGCCTTAGACAGGCTTCAGTGTATTAATTTTCATAGAAAGAGTTCATGGGTTTTTCTTTTTGTTTTAATGGCACTTTCAACACATTACTGGCAATATCTTGCAGACACTAAGGACACTGAGGCAGCTGACCCAGGCTGTAAAGAGGTAAATATTGCTTTCATAAAACATTTGAAACGATATGACGAGATATGCACTAAGTACTTTAATTCCTCTCAGCTATAAAAGGATGAAATTCTCCTACATAACAATATAACGTTTGTTTTACATAACCAAACCATTTTTAAGAGCATAAACTGTTGTGTTTTTTTTTTGTTATAAAAAAATAAAAACTAGTAAAAACCATGATGTAACTGGGTAGGTCAGTGAATTTATTTGTATATACAGTAAATCACGAAGAATGTTAATGGTCATTCCCATTGATATTTTAACAAATCTAAGGTTACCACTTTGGAGAAGGGCGGTAGGGGGGGCCTCTTCAGAATGACTAAATGATGTGACTGGTTTTAGAATTCACAGTTAAAATGGACATTGGATTCAGACATAAATTTTAAGAATAAAAAATGCTTTTGACCAGTGTACTGATCATTCGTAACACGCCTATATTTAGAACTGGCAATGAAAATTTCATTGTCGGGTAACAGTATGTTTAGTGAAATAAGATTTCAAATGACAACTATTGATAAACTTATCAGAAAACTATGACTTAAAGTTCCCAACTCAACTATAAAGGTCCTCTACAATAAACAGATTCCATTAAACAAAACTGATTTCAGTACTGCAACAGATATATGCAATTATCAACAAAAGCAGTGGCTAAATATTACTCATTTCTCCCAAGAGCCTCTGCTGCAGTTAATAAGCCTATTGTTCTGAACATCATTTAATGGACGAAATTATTTTATTCATAACACTACCAAATTGATTAATAAAAAGGGTTGTTTTATTCATTACAGATTTATGACAAAGAAAGCAGGTTAACTATAATAATTTATTCCAGAGTTAAAAATGCCATGACTCCCATTTAAACTGAGATTTTTATCCTAACCACCAATAAAATTACTAGTATTGTCAGAAGATTTCTGTTATCTGACAAAGAATAGAGGTTTTATTGTGTTCAGAGAGATTAAAATGTATGAACGCTTAGGTAATTGGCTTGTTAGCGTTTTGAAACTGGAATGTCCAGTTTTCTCTTTTTGTTAGTGTTCACATGTCTTCTAGTGACTGAAGTTGAGGAGTTGGATAGAAGTGCTGATGCATCACTATAGTTGTGGAGGAGTTGGATAGAAGTGCTGATGCATTACTGTAGTTGTGGAGGAGTTGGATAAAAGTGCTGATGCATCACTGTAGTTATGGAGGAGTTGGATAGAAGTGCTGATGCATCACTGTAGTTGTGGAGGAGTTGGATAGAAGTGCTGATGCACTTTCATAGAGATTCATTCAGCTCTGTTTTGGGATGTCAGATTTTACTGATTATGTCATAAACTATGATGTGGTCATTTTGCATCATGACTGCTACGCAACAAAGTGAATATCGAAGGGTTTTATGTACAGCAACAACATTTAAACAACAACAATTGATAAAATCTTCAAATTAGGAAGCTCTCAAGAAACATGGAAAAATATACCACAGTTCAATTGATGCTTTCTATCGGACTCAAATTCAGAGTTATTGGAGATATTGAAAAGAATTTGTGATCCAATCCAATTACATTAAACTGTGTATAATATTCCAAACACGATTGAAAAATCTCTTGTGCAGTCTTTTGCTTAGCATTGCAAAAACTAACTTGTTTATCTATGAGATAGAAAACTGTTTGTAATCTAAACACAAATTCAAAAGAGTTTTCTAGTCATTTCTTAGTTCATACCCTATTTATAACAGTTTTCTATAATTATTTTTTCATCATTGTTTTAGCTTAATCCCGACAGCAAGACAAGGGCACCATTTGAAATCCGGATGCTGCAACAAGTTCTCGTCAATACAACTGTCACGTGACTTAACATATAGCAATATCTGCTGCACCAGTGACGGTGGGGTATATAAATATCTTGCTGACAAGAGCAAGTGATTAGTAGAACAAATGAATAAACCAGATCAGTTCCCTTGATGAATTACAATAGTAATGAAAAGTGGTCAGGAACCGGGATGACTAGATCCCCCCAGCAGGTGGGAGGGTATGCCTCCACATCCTTTCAGTCATACTTTCTAACTATTCCAGAGTATCTAACAAATTCAGGATCAAATGAGTATTATCATTGTTATATTAAAACAGTTGGACATTCAAAATGGAGAGACTACTGCATTTACTGTTTAATAAATTACATTAAAAAATGGATATGATGATAATGAGGATTTTAATTTCCTCATATGCAATGGTAACTTTTTTTTGTAAAATACAAATCAGACATTGGTATTGATTAAGCCTGTCTGAAAATCTCTCTACCCTCCTGAATTATAGAGAGCATTAAATAGGATATATGCACAAGGTTCAACAAGATGTCAGCACAATACTAGCTATATGGCAATTTAAGTAAGGAAAATTAAATACACTCAGAATTGAGTATTAAAGAAAATGAAACTACTCAAATTTTGCTATCAATTGACACACCTGTGTCAGAAACACTCACTTTCTCTAGACCCCTACAACCAAAGTAAAGAAAACGCCATTTTATGCAGCTATCTGAATGAAGAGAATCTTTCATCTGATTTGCATCAGCATGGTAGACACAGTAATTATTTTTCTGACTGCAATGGTGATGGGATATCAACAGTGTTGAAGCACTGTGCTAATAAGAGGCTCACTTGGATAGTGGACAAATGTTGGCTGGTGAATGTAAATTCACACATACTGAAACTGTAGACGGAAAAGAAAAGCTTAGAATTTAAAGTTGCTACATTGGCTATTAATGAGTTTCATTTTATCTTCTTTTCTTTGCCACTTTTATAGGGATACCTTCTCAGCATAAAAAAGACAAGTCATTATACAAACAGTACTCTCTCCTGGGTCTCTACCAGCCCCTGAAGACTTGGCCCAAATTCACAACTTAGAAACTGTTCATATACCCTCATGGTATATGCACAGGGCATTAAAATGGGAGTTAATCTATGCAGTCAGCATGGATTCCTCCATCTCTCGTTAGCCTCTGGGGTAGATGAGCTGAGAGTCTAACTTTGAAACCATCAAGTTATGCATGTAGCTCTGTGGTTCGGGTGCCATACACATCACCAGAAAGTTGAAGGTTTGAGTCCCAACATATGATCAACCTGCATCTGCTACCAGATTTCTTGGGGTTTTTTTTCTAAATTAATGGGAAGTGTTTCAAAAGGATAGCATATTGGGTTATTATATTTAATTTAAGAGATACAAAATTGAACAATATACATTAAAAATACTTTGTGAGTAATGGAACTAAATATATGTAATGCCATAAAATGTACATGTGATAACATGTAAACAACAAACAATTCAGGCACTTCACTATGGCAATGCCAACAACTGTCAATCTCTGCTTAACCATATTTATCAAACTTAAAAATATTCAAGAACTGCACATGCGCTGTCTGAACATTAATTCTCTGCAATTAAATGTATCAACTTGGACAAAGTTTTTACAAGAATATGTTCTTCTTAAAACAAAATCTTTCTCATGCACATTATGGAATATGAAAAGAAATTCCAGTCATATATTTATTGGCATGCATCAGGTATGTTCTTAGTTCTTCAACCTAAAGTTTGCCTACATTAGTATAAAATTAATGCATTTTTTTTCTTCTCCCTAATAAAAAATAATGGGTGTGTTGAGGCACAACATTTCTGGTTAAGATGGACTAAGACCACTTTAAGGTGTTTACCTAGTTGCTTTAATTAGCTTTTGTTGGGCAATGAGAGTCAAGTGTCTGCCCTTTAAGGGCAAAACATGCAGCCATCCATGACTGGTCGAGGAATTTGTTTAAACACAGTTCTTCCACATAAGGGTCCAGAATGCTATTCACTGCTGATAGTCATATAAATTTTGATTAACAACTTCAATTGTTACTTGTTATTTCTTAAGTTTAAATCATAAATAAATATAGTTCCCAACTTGTATTATTTTGCTTCTTTTCAAACTATCTTGTTCTATTTAATTTTATGCACCTTGTATTCTGAATCTTTTTTTTAATATTTTAAACTTTTTTCTGGGCAAGAATTTTGCTAATCCAAAACCAATGATTCTAATAGTCTTTATTGTACATTACTTCCCTTGATTTACTCTAACAAGAAATCCAGGTCAGTAAGATGTTCTCTGTTGAAATTTCTTCCAGTGTTGTTGGTTGGACATGTTATGAAAACGGTTATTTCAAAGTTTCTCTTCATTTTTTATCTTAAGACATTATCGATGGCAGATCAACATTATTTGTCCAGTATTGAAAAATTTCTATGCCAGGACCACCTTTACTATGTCAGGCATATCCGACACTAGTACAGCATCATTTGTTTAAAAGGTGTTCATGATGGGACACTTTCTGCCAAATCAAAGTCTGTTAAATGGTGTTTAGAAGAAACCGTTCTTCAGTTTTGAGTACCAGCAGCTATATATGAGATCATTAATCCCTTACAAGATGAAATATTGTGGCAGACTGGTACATTCAGATTTAACCAAAATCTTTACAGAATGCTGGCTTATAATAACTGTAAGCTTTTCTGCATGTGTATGTGATAAGCATTTATGATTTAGAAACATTCCAATTCAAAATTGGAGAAGATTTGTCCACTCTAATAAAATCTGAATATAAAGTGGTTTGAAACAACAGAACATGGATAAAAAAACATCAATGGAAAAAAAAATCGAAACATGAAGAACAACTTTCAGTCCTCAAGAGAAACATAGCAAAGCCATAGAAACTTCTTGTAACGTTTACTGTCAACTAATGAAGTGTCAGCTCAGGTCTTCCAAGTGATATCAAGGTGTTGACAAGCTAGTGTCCATGCTGAAGAAGATTTGCAAAGAGGGCGTTCACCTGGGATCATTTAGAAAACACTTGGGCAAGTGCACATATCTACTGCATCATTAAGTCAGCACTGAACACAATACAATGTTGAGACCTGACCATCAAAGTGTGTGTAAATACAAGTGACCATGCAATAATCACCTTGGAGACATCTCTACTGTGCTTCAACCCCCATGAAAAGTGACAAAAACTGAACAGGATCAACGTGAACATCTCGAGAAATCTAATCTTGGTGCCTAAGAGCAGAATGATGAGAAAACAGCTATAAGGGACTTGAGATATTGCCAAATCATGAGACATAGTTTAATAATTGTGTTTTTCATTTGGAAGTCCTGAAGTGATTATCTTGTTACTCTTTGTAAAAATTATAAATCAGAAGTTAAAAATTATGTTATTCCCATATTTTGCTTAGGTTGTTACTCTCCAAAGCAAAATTGCATTTATACATGTAGAAGCTAATGATATAATCATCAAGGTTATAACAAAGTATTCTATGGTAGAATTTTCATTTAGCTGGAAAAAAAACAACCTGAGGGTGAATTGCATAGAATCCACAGTAGTTACATGTTAATTTGAAAGCAATTCTCTTTTTAATATAAATATATTCATATTTTAAATTTGTTTAATGACAAATGATGTGATATTTAACAATACATATTTTTGTTTATAAGTATTGTTTTATAATGTAATTCGCTGAAGAGTTACATAAAAGGTTACTCCATGGCCTCTTATACAGCTGTAAATACACCCAATTATTCTAGGGCTTAATGTATTTGAAGTGTGTAATTTTTATAAAAATGGTACATTAGTCATTTAATTTTCATAAAATTGGTACATTAGTCATATAACATTCCTAAAATTGGTACATTCACTATAATGTGTAATGGTATAACAATATATGTGCAATAAAAAGTTTCCAAATAAATGAGTATACTTATTTATTATCCTGACCAATGATACAATTTTGGGGAATTCAGTTTCACCTTTCCAAAATTTTTTTACAAATTTATGCTTGCAAAATTTTTATGACTTCATTAATTATATACACTAATTAAAGATATGCTTACACAGATGCATTACAGTGAGTAAGGATACACCAGATATTTGCAGCTTATTAAACTTCTGTAATTCATAACACTTATTTTACATGGAATTTGACCAATATACAATAAAACAAACAGGTGCTCGCTTTTAAGTCGCATTCAGCTGCAAACAACAAAGACCCTGATCTGCCATCGAACAATGTGCTGACAGGGTCTGTCTGTTTTACAGATTACTTCTAACAAACTAAACATAATGAAATCTGCCAGTGCATTATGTGGCAGCAGTTCTGGGTCTTTGCAGTCTGTAGTTAAGAGTCGATTTATAAGCAAGCATATTAAGTAAAAATTTGAACTTGCATATAAAAGCAACTAGAAATACAAATGAAGACATCCGATATAAAATATGCATACGAATGTAATAGCAAATGTAGAACAACACAAATGTAAGAGGAATTTGAAAATAAATACAAAAAAAGAAATACAAAACTATCACAGGCACAGATTTATGCTGAATTATTCTATATTAGATATAGATATGCATGTTTTCTTGTTAAAAGAAAGTACAGGATACAACATGTTTATAATCACATCAGAAATCAATCATAATACCGATCTGCCAGCCCCAAAAAGATCTCAGTAAGGCAGTGTACATTTTTCCTGTCCTGTAAGACCAATTTTCAGTAAGGTGTAACAAAATATCATGTACTACTATTGTTGACTTGTAAAACATACATCTGAAAAGTTTAAAAATGGTGTTTAATATTCAACTAAAAAATCTGTAAAATACACTTTGGTCTTAATGATCTCTAGTTTGGTTTAAAAAAAAACGTGGTTTAAAACCACATGGAAGTAAATGGCAACTTGCTAGACCTCTTGACTCACAGAAATTTTGGGTATTTTGTGTACGTGGTGACGACCATCTGTCCAACAAATATAATCATCATTTTTTGGCTTTTTCTCCCATACATCCAAGTATCAATATTGATTTTTATATTTCTGTCAAAACTACAGCATCTAGTCCTTCTAAAAAAAATGATTGTTCCCTTCATCTCCTCTGTTTTCTTTTGTTAGAGGACATTTCCAGATTATACAAAAGTTTAATCATGCAGGCAGTTAACATGAACCTGGGTAGATTATAGCAACTGTAAAGCCAGTTTTGTTTCCTTACCAACTCCACTGAATCTAAATGTGGATCCAGACCAAACCTGGACAGATTAGACAGCACTGATCATATTTTTTGCTATGTATATAAAGTGCATAATTTAAGAGTCATTCCAGCAAGCCTTATGGTAAACTTTTATCAGTTGGCAGGTCTGTAAATGGATGGGTTGTATTCTTTTTTAAACTTTCCTGGAACAAAATTGTCTTGATCTTAAAAAAAACTCTGTGAAGTTAAATGCAAAGCACTCTTCCCTTCCAGAAAATCTAAACAATCCTTTATATTCCATGAATTTTATAATATCCCATCATGCCCTTTATCTACATTATGAAGTCTAACCTAAAACCTATAAGAACTGAGATGGTTTTGATAGGAAATCACAACAAAGGTAGTCAATATTTATAAACTTAAATAATTAAGTCATAGTTGCATCCAGATATCTGTCGATACCCCTTTCAATCCTACATAGGAAAGCATAAGAAGCAAATCTGTATCAACAAGCCTGTCACACATTTCTGTGTCAACACAAAACGGCAGTCATTAAATATAATTTATACTATTCCCTGCAAGATTACAAACAAGACAAACTGAAATCCCTGCAGAGTTTACACATAAGTTAATGAAGAAACCAGGTTAGAACCTGCATGATGAACCCACAATCAAACGAGAAACATTATCCAAACCATAAACGACTGTAGATGACAACTCTATTGAGACCAAAGCCATAAGAAATTAATCACAATGTCTCACTTCCACTGAAATTTGCAAGACACAAAAGCACTCTATAGAAGCATTTTTAAATTCTTTGAAGAAGTGGAAATACGTAGCACAGCTCATTCATCGTAGCATTTTTGTTCAAAATAAAACACTGATGCACTGAAACAAACAAGGACCATACACAGTACATTATACACCTACTATGATGTGAATAGTTGTATTTTACTTTATCTAAAACCATCTTAACTTTGCTGGATATTCTGGTACTACATGATGCAGTACCTGTTTCACTGTGTACAACAGCAATGTTGCTGTGATGTTAACTTTTGACCCCTTGACCCCAAATCAATATGTAGTTGTTCTGGGGGTAAAACTAATTTTAATTATGCAATACTTACTCATGGCTACTGTTTAGCTTTCTTTTCTGTGCATAACAAAAAGTACTGTAACATTATACATGTGTAACTGACCAATCAGAACCCTCGGTGCACGAGTCGTAGTTCCACTGGTACTATCTACAGGCATCTGCCTCTTTGATACCATTTGTGTTAAGACCACAGTAGTCACGTGTATATATTAAAGTTATTGATAGTTAGAAAACTATGACTCATCTTATATTTTAACGCAATAACACAACATGGTGTCAGATGTGAGGTCATAATTGGAATAGCACATGGATCGTAAATGGATATTTTGAAACAATAACTTTACAATCCACGTAAGATTTTGCATGAATTTAGAACCTTAAAAACGTTCAAAAATTGCATACGAACTTAATATTTTTCAAATGGATCTTTCTGGCATGCCAACCCCTGCCATGGACTGGGACAATTCTTACCTTACCACATCATGGGCTAAATTCCAACAATGCTGTCAAATAGTATTTAACGGACCGATGACTAAAAGAAATGATGCAGTCAAAGCCAACTACATTCTACTTTGGGTAGGCAACAAAGGTAGAGATATTTTCAACATATGGACTCTAACAGATGAAGACAAAAAGGACCCATCAATGCTCTTTACAAAATTCAAACATCATGTGCAACCAAAATTAAATCCAGTCTTTGCCAGATTCAAGTTTAACAATGAAATTCAAGGCTCCAGGACAATAGACCAATATGTGACTTCACTGAAACTCTTGGCCAAGGATTGTCTCTTCAAAGACGAAGACGACATGATTCGTGATAGAATTGTTTTCGGGGTATCGTCATAAAGTATACAAGAAAAACTTGTCAGTGAAGGTGAAAAGTTGACCTTGGAAAGGGCCATTAACATCAGTCAAATCCATGAATATGCCCAGGAGCAGCTCCAGACCATGTCTGCATCAGCCAGACCAGAAGTGCATGCGACAATTCAATGACAGGCCAAGACAAAAGAACTACAGCCGAAGAAGAAATGGACCACGTCTTCCAGACAAAGTGTCAACGCGACCTGTGGACACTGTGGATACAAATCACATTCAAACCAGGACAAGTGCCCTGCAAAAGGAAAGACTTGCAGTAAGTGCCATAAACTCAATCACTTTGAGAAAGTCTGTAGATCAAAAACGGTCAGTGTGATAATGAATATCAAAACCAGGATTTATATACTGGCAGTGTCAAAAGGGATATAGTTGCCAATTGCCAGGGGTATGCGGCGATAGAGGTAGGACCTAATTTAGTTTCTATTGATTTTAAATTGGATACTGGCTCTCAAGTCAACATCATTCCCTCACATATATTCAAAAAGCTAGGCATTAAGCATCCCCTTCAATCTACATTAAACACATTATCTGCATATGATGGCAAATTATTAAGTACAATGGGTACAGTCAATCTCACATGTAAACGCACTGAACGTACACATGAACTCGAGTTCTACATTGTTAAAACAAAAGCACCACCTATACTTGGTTTACAATCTTGTATGGAGTTAGGCTTAGCTAAATTTACATACTTAGTTCAGACACAGATGTCAAATTTGCAATGTAACAAGAGTACACCCCTCACTAAGGCGGTTGTTTTCAAGGAATATGCCGAAGTCTTCAACGGCATAGGTCTTTTCCCAAGGGAATGTACCATACACATCGGCCCCAAGGCTACACCTGTAGTGCACCCTCCAAGGCGAGTACTTGTTGCACTTCAAGGCAGACTTAAAATTGAACTTGATCGCATGGAAAATGAAAATATCATTGCCTTGGTTACATCACCTACAGCATGGGTAAATTCTATGGTTGTCATTGAAAAGCAATCGGGTAAACTAAGGGTATATCTCGACCCACAAGATCTTAACAGAGCAATTTTGCATCCCCATTACTCTATGCGCACATTACATGATATCCTACCCCAATTATTAGGTGCAAAATACTTCACCAAATTGGATGCACGGTCAGGATATTGGGCAATAAAACTGTCACGTGACTCTTCATACCTCACAAATTTCAACACCCCTTACAGCCGTTACCGTTTCTTGCATCTCCCATTTGGTTTGAAATCATCTCAAGATGAATTCCAGAAGCAGATTGATCAGAGTTTTGAAGGTTTAAGTGGCATCGTTTCGATTTGTGACGATATACTAGTTTTTGGATGCACACGTGACGAACATTATACAAATTTGAGAAATATTCTCAAACGTTCCTTCAAAAAAGGCATCCGGCTAAATGAGGAAAAACTAGAAGTAGGTGTCACAGAAGTACAGTACTTAGGGCACATTCTGTCAGCAGAAGGTCTCAAACCCGACCCTGCCAAAGTAGCAGCGGTCAGAGAAATGGAACCCCCTTGTAACCGCACGGAGTTAGAAACCATTCTTGGCATGGTTAACTACTTGTCCAAATTTGCCCCAAATTTAACAGAGGTCACCAGTCCATTAAGACAACTGTTAGCGAAAGACGTAGAGTTTTCATGGGACTCTCCTCAAATAGATGCATTTCAGGCGGTCAAAGACATAGTTACTATAAGCCCAGGACCTGTTCTGTCCTATTTTGACCCTAAGAAGCCACTGACTTTGCAAGTTGACGCGTCAAAATATGGGCTTGGTGCTGCCCTAATGCAAGATGATAAGCCCGTGGCTTATGCCTCAAAATCCTTGACCATGACTGAAATTAATTATGCTCAGACAGAGAAAGAAATGTTCGCTATACAGTTCGGATGCAAACAGTTCCATCATTATGTATATGCGAGAAAGGTACACGTTCAAACTGACCACCTTCCACTTGTCTCTATAATGAAAAAGCCCCTCTATGCAGCCCCACCGCAACTACAACGCATGCTTTTGCAACTACAGTGTTATAACCTAGAGGTAAAACATTACCAAGGTAAGAACATACATGTAGCAGATACACTCTCCCGTATGTTCTTATCTGATACACACCCTATCTTATCCGACGGTATAGATATGCATGTGCATATGGTGTTAACAGCATTACCTGTATCTGATCGTAAGAAGGAAGAAATTCAATCTCTCACTGAACAAGACCCCCAGCTGGTCATACTGAAACAGGTCATAATTGAAGGTTGGCCTGAAAAGAGGTCAAACTGTCAATCAGAGATACACTTTCAGTTGTAGATGGGTTAATCTTGAAGGTCACAAAACTGTCATGCCCTCAGGCAGAAAATGCTAGAAACTGTACATTCAGGACATTTAGGTATAGAAAAGTGTCTGAGATGTTTTGTTTTGGCCAAGAATCTCAGTTGACATTTCCGATTTAGTGTCAAAATGCTCTATCTGCTTAGAGCGCAGAAGTTCTAACCAAAAGGAACCTCTCACTACCCATGAAGTCCCTGAATACCCATGGCAAAAAGTCGCCACAGATCTATTTACATGGGATAATAAAGAGTACATTGTTGTAGCAGATTATTTCAGTTGCTACTTCGAAGCTGTACTCGCAAGCTCAAAAAGTTGCACTGTTATCAATTACATGAAAAGCATTTTCACACACTTCAGAATACCGGAAGTCATTGTCAGTGACAATCAAACATGCTAATCTTCCTGCAAGTTCGCAAGCTTCGTGAAAGAATGAGACTTTAAACACATTACATCGAGTCCCACATACCCTCAGTCGAACAGTTTAGCAGAGAAAACAGTTCAAACTGTAAAGAGAATTCTCTCAAAAGCAAAAGCCGACGGCAGAGAACAACTTATAGGCATATTAGAGTATCGAGCCACGGCTCTTGATATCGGGTTCTCACCAGCAGAATTGTTGATGGGGAGACAGCTCAGATCAATTCTCCCAACAACCGCGAAAAATTAATTCCAAAACACCCATCACCGCTGAGATCAAGAAGAAAATTACACTTAGAAAGAAGAAAACAAAGAATTATTATGATAAAAGTGCAAAATCACTAAAACCACTTAAGGAAGGGGAATCAGCCTGAGTTCAGTTGAAAGGTCAAAACTGGGAACCTGCCGTTGTAATAAGAAAACACAGCAAAAGGTCATACACAGTTCGCACCCAAGATGGTACCATTTATCATCACAATAGACATCAGCTCATGAAAACTAATGAAACACACCCCATACAATGTAATATAAATGCTCCCCTCTCTCAGACTGAAAACACGCTGTGTACAGCTGTATCATTCCCTGCAAATGCCAGTAAATCAATTTCAGAATCAATGGAATCTCAATGTTTCAGCCAAAGTATGCCTGAGCCTGATGCAACAATCCCACAAGATTGTCAGCAAAGCGGATACTACACATGTTCTGGAAAGCTAGTAAAACCAAAGATAATAGTGTCAGTGTAACAGACCTGTTTACCCGTCCATATTTTACCATATTTGTACTGAATAAAGCCCATCCGTATGGTCATACGATCATTGACATGAAAATACAATTTGAGGTTTTATTTATTTAGTAAGTTTTTAAAATTAATTTTTAAGCCGTTTTTTTTCCGTTTCTTTTCCTTGTATCATCTCTTTGGTCCACATCCACAGTCTGTGCTACATCAATGATTTTAACGTTCTCAACATCCGGTTGTTTAAATAAAGATAATGCTGCCGACAAGAAAGTTTCAGCACGAAATTGATAATGAAAATGGAAAGTCTAAACATAGAAAGCAACATTTTCTAACAGTTTATAATACTCTGTGGCCATGCCTTAAACCATCATCAAAAGAAGAACATTTGGTGCTCTACACTGTTTGCAACTTAGACTTTTCCTGTGCACATGGTGGAAGGAATGACTTCACAGCACGTGGAATTGGAAAATCATGCAAATTTTGAATCTTTAGTGAAGGGAAATAGAAATATTTTGTCAATGATGAAAGGAAAGGAAGTCAGTGATCAACACATACTTCAAAAGCAAATAACACGTGCCGAGGCAATTCTGTGTGAGTTGATCGTAAATATGAATTTGTCATTGAGTACAGCTGAGAAGTTAAAATGTTACAGATCAGAGATCCTCACTAGCCAATCAGACCAGTGAGGCTCTATTGGTCCTGAAGTTAAAACCAAAGAATTTTACCAAAGAGTGGATAGACGACCAGCTGGATAGGATAAAGAGTGCCTATTACATCGCCATCAAAAACCCATAGACTAAGCCTTCATTAAAATATTAATTCCATGTGTATCAGTTTGATATTGTTGACAAACTTTGTACAAAATAATATATGAAGCTCATTTCCATTCTAGTAAATGTTGACAAGCTGATACTATATTTTATGAAATAAACAAGGTTTCCTTCACCTATCTAGATGAAGTTATTATTTTCTGAGTGGATGGATAGTGACAATGTCAGAATGTTTTATATCAAGTCTTCCTTAACCATGTAAATTGTAGAGAACTGACTTTATTTAAAATGTTATGGATATGTGTGAAGCTGAGAAAACAAATTTTCTAGAGGAAGTAACGGAGGTAAATAATGGAATGAATTTGGGTATATGGAGGTATTCTTTTGGTTTTTATCACTATCATATAAACAGGATTTTTAAGTCAGTGGTGTTCAATTTTTGCAGATTTTGTCTTGAAACACAGAACTGCCTGAATGCCAGCGTCTTAACAAACTATAAGTTATTTACAGAATATTCTACTGTCAGTATGTGTGTAATATTACATAATGGTAATTATAGTGTATTGATAGTGTCTACTATTTGTGTGTTGTTTCACAGGTGATGTGTGTTGCATTAAGATGTTAGAAACACTGAATGAAAATACTGACTGCCTTCTAAAAATACTGAGAGACATTGCTTAAAATACTGACAAGCAAATGTATGGGTAAACAGGTCTGGTGTAATATCAGTTCCAAAAACCTGGACATATCCTGGATAAGAAACAGTTGTGAAATCCTGTACTCACTGATAAGAGAGACTCAGCTAATAGGACAGTCATTAGTGTAGCACAATGTATGGTTTTGTTGATAAACACAGACGGTGATTCAAGATAAGGACCAGCAGTGTACATTAAATAGCAATCAAACAAGCAGCAGGATCTTTAAAAAATGTACAATGCATTCTCAGCCTGTCTCAGAGATTTATTCATTGATCATTGTAATCACTGCTATCAAAGATGCGCTTGATTTTGATATATTAATTATAATGGCTCGTGATTAATTTAGACAGTTTGTTAAAAGTTTTATTAAAACTTTTTCTTTGTAAGAAGAGAGATGTAATATTATACATGTGTAACTGACTAATCAGAACTCTCTGTGCATGAGTCATAGTTCCACTGGTACTATCTACAGGCATCTGCCTCTTTGATACCACTCTGTGTTAAGACCTCACAGTAGTCACTTGTATATATTAAAGTTATTGATAGTTAGAACACGGCATCTCATCTTATGTTTTAACGCAATAACACAAGTTACTGTCCGTTGATGTGCATACATCCTCTCTTAGAGTGAAGAATTGTCAGTATGATGCAATTCCTCGTGCAGCTCATTTGTCCCTGCTATGTTATGTGCAAAACAAGCACAGCTAGCTCATCTTTTTCATAGACAGCTGCTACATCAGGACATTAGAACGAGGTGGGAGGTGGGCATCTGACAATAGCCATGGGTAAATATGGCATATTAGTCCCCCCCCCCCCGCCAAAAAAAACCTACATTTTAATATAGTGGCAATAGCTTACCTATGACAATAGTTAAGCTGAATTTTTCAGGAAGGAGGGTTGGCTGATGCTCCATTGAACTAATAAAAATCAGAAAATGGAAAACACCATTGGTGGAGAGGTCCATGTTATGGAAGGTTGGTATTTCTCGGGGCCACTTGTTGTGCTGTAATGATGGGACCGAGAGAAAAGATGCCAGCTGTCTGTTTTGATAATGAGCAGAGGTAAAAGGAGAAAAAGGTGGTATGAGAATGCAAAATGCTGCCTTCATGATGTCTTCCAAGGAGGAGTGATTAATGTAGGCCAGTGAGGTAGCAATGGCTTGAACGTCATGGGCTTAAAGTTTCATAAAGGAAAGTTCTTGATCAGTAAGAGACTGGTACGCTCTTTTGTCTGTGTTATAATCCATCGTGAAATAGTGGCAGCTGAAATGTCTATGAGCCCTTGAGAGGGAGGAAAAGATGCTTCATACCCTTTCTTTTTCCTTTGGATGCCTTAAGATCAAAACGGAGTGCCCTCACGGGACATAAAAGCCTATCTGTATCATCCACAGCACAGATTCAACTGAGACGGGGTATTTCTATTGGTAGTGGAGCTATGGAAGTTATTTGACTTTTAGCTAAAAATCCTGGTTGACAAAGGAGGGAAACTGACTCATAATTTCCATTAAACTGGAGACAGCCAGTGTCAATAGATAAGGCACAAATCTCACTTTGTCGTCATGCTGAGGCATGGGCAAATAGGAACACAGTCTTGAAAGTGAGGTCCTGAAAAGAAGCCTCACTCAATGGTTCATAGGGAGTTTTGGTTAATGACCATAAAACACAAGAAAGATTCCATCTAGGTGTAAGAGATCATGAGACAGGTCTCCTCAGCTAAAATACTTAAGATCAGGAAGGTGTGAATCCGAACCAATTACCGTGCCTTGAGAAAATTTAAGTGTGTTAAAAATAGCAGCTCTATATCCCTTGATAGTGGATACAGAACATTTTTTGTTCTCAAAGAAAAACAAAAGGAAATCAGCCACAGAGGTTATAGAGGGGCAGCTAGGATCAACGTGTTTCCTACTGCACCAATCACAGAAGATTCTCCACCTGGCATCATAGACCTTGGATTCAGAAGCTCTCCTGGCCTGAATGATGCAACTGGCAGCTTGGCCTGAAAAGTTGTTCTGGTGGAGAGATCGCTTGAGATGAGCCAAGCATGAAGGTGGATTGAGGACATGGTTTCCATCTTGAAAGGTTCTTCCAGAAGAAACAGGTTTAAAGGGGAGAGGTTGATTATAATGCGAAAATTTCCACTTTTCTTGGTGACTAGAAAGATATGGGAATAGAAGGCAGGTGACTGGTCGTTCACGACTCTCTCAAATGCCCCTTTTTATAAAAGGATGTGCACTTCCTCAGTTTCACCCGATTGGATTGGTGAAGAAAGACGGGGGTCCTGGATAGAGGAGGTAGTTCCCAACACTGGAGTCGGTACCCCTCATTCACTATAAAAAGGACCCAACCATCGTTCATGATGCTTAACCAGGCCTTAGAAAAAAGGCCTAGGCAAGCACCTACAGGAATGCCTGGGAGAGGGATGTGCAGCAGGAGAGGGTTAAAGTCCCTAGGGCTGTCCCCCACCCCCTCCTTTGGGAAAATAAGGGGGCTGTGGAAACTGCCTCCTTCCTTTCCAGGTTCATCAGCCACATCTGTTTTTTGGTTTCTGGGAGCCAGATGGATGAGGTGGAGGAGTCTCATTTTTTCTGTCACTAAGGAAGGTGTGGTGCTGATCAATCCCAGTGGGAGGGTGTGACACAATACCTCTGACAGGGTGGTGGTGGTGCATCTCCTCCTCAATTGGAGGCAGCAACATGCTATGAGAAGAGTGGTGCATCTCCTCCTCCAAGGGAGGTAGTGACACGCTATGGTATAGGCGGTGCATCTCCTCCTCAATGAGGCTGCAACATGCTGTCAGTGGTACATATCCTCCATAATGGGAGGCAGTGACACACTAAGAGGTGAGCAGTGCATCTCCTCCACAATGGGAGGCAGCAACACGCTATGGGATGAGCGGTGCATCTTCTGTGGGAGGCAGCGAAACGCTGCTACAGGGTCGCTGTATTTCCCTAATGGGATGTAACGATGTGCTGGGAGGAGTATTCCAGTCAGAAGACCCCTTATTTTCATGAACAGAGAAGCCAGAAAATTCTGAGGAAGAAGGAGAATGAAGTTTCTTCTTTCTCTGATAAGTGTGGCTGGAGTCTGCCAGATTCCAGCTTTCTGCTGACCATGATTTACAAAATGTATGATGATTTTTTTCTTGTATATTTTGAATATTTAATACAGTCTGGATCAGTGTCCCAGGAAGACTTCTTGTGGCCACACTTTCAAACAGACTGTGCTGACATTATTCCTTAATACAGTAAATAAATTAAAATATTTATAATGTCACGTAGAACTCGCCTTGTTTGTAAGTACTGCGAATTGAGTACACCCCTGTGATCTCTATGGACATAGTAAACCATAGCATATATTTACTAGTCTTTTTCCATGTAAGAAAGATAGTGCTCAGTGTTTTATACAATTTTTATTGAGAAAATTAAGTATACATACATATATACATTAACAATGTGAACAAAATTCAAGGCATTGAATTAAATATCTAGCATTGATACTGTATATGACGTGATTCCTGTGGTGTCAATCTAAAGTGAAGAACATACAGCATCTAGTGAGCACGCTGTCATTATTCCTTGCATAAATGACTTACTGGTACCTCTATATAAAATGATTTTGGTAGTAAGTGTACACGAAGAAACCTCAAGTCCCTGGAGGTACCAAAACTGGAGGGAAAAGGTTACCACATAAATATTTGGGAATAAAAACGAATGGATAACCATTAGATATAATTATTGTAGAGGCCAGATCGCAATTGCAGTTAGAAAACACTGCAACAGGCAAATTTTTTTTTTTTTATAGCACAAGTCTGATCACATCAATGTTCTTGAAAAAGATGAGCTAGCTGTGCTTGTTTTGCACATAACATAGCAGGGACAAACAAGCTGCATGAAGAATTGCATCAAAGTGACATTTCTTCACTCTAAGGGAGGATGTATGCACATCAAATGGATGGTACATTTTTTCGGTACAAAAAAGAAATCTAAACAATAGCCATGGGTAAGCTATTGCTACTATTAAAACGTCGTTTTCTTGCCTCGTGCATTCCTGCCAAAATGGTAGCCAAAACTGCATGCTACTTATTAATGCTGGTAGCGCTGTGTTGTTTTTGGATGACCTTGAAACCAGTGCTGATTTGCTTCTAACTGCCTATCTGTGTATGCTGAATTGTTTCAGAACAATTCAGGCTTTTTAGGCCAACTCCATGTAACAACTTCAAAATTAGTATTTATAATCAGATTGCCATGAAATTGTACAAAGTGATGCATATATGCATGCAGATTGCTAACACAAAAAAATGTCAGTGAAAATGATGTGTGTTCATGATTACCATTGCGGACAAAGTAGAGAAAAAGGGTGGAAAAGTATTTTTTGACAAAAATTCAAATATAGTGTAAACTTTTCCATCAAATATAGTTATTCTGATTGTGTACATGGACAGTTAATTTTTTTCCACATATCACATATACTCAGTTCATTACTTTTAGGCCTATGCTAGATAATTAAAACTTTACTTTCAAAAATGTCTCTATTTCAGTATGTTCCAATATTTAGATGATGTAATATTTATGTAGTTATTATTCACAAATATTCTCCATATAAAATATAATTCTATTCACTTATATTTCATTGACAAGGAACCAATATTAAATCATACTGAAAATGATACAAAATTATAGATTTACTTTGGAAAACTGTGTATTACTATTTATACCTTTACACTTCCACACAAAGCCCCAATGAACTTTATTCTATTTCGTACTATCCCATACATATATATGGTAATCAGCGGCAACTGGCCATGAGACAGCTACAAGACTGCAGCTATTTAACTGCCACCATATTGTTTAGATCAATGTTCACTGTTGACGACAGACCTTACTGGGAAAATAAATCTGTTATATTTGTTTCACTGATGTTCTGTTAATGATGCAGAGCCGTGATCTATTGGACTATTTCATGTACTATCTCCCAGTTATTATTAACACACGATTAATGATTGGCCTACATTGAACATCCGTAGACATCACTGTCCTGTGCCATAAAAATATGGTATCCGCACACAGAGCTAGGTGACGTTTGACCATAAATACATGGTTCCTGCATACAAAGCCAGGTAACATCATCCATAAATATATGGCTACCATACTGCAAGGGTTAACTATGGACTAGATGTATGTCAGAGAAGTGACTCTCTTTGGCATCAGTGTGACTGATCTTTTCCAACTGAAATTATGAGATGTCGTCCTTCATCCATAAAATTTGGTCAAGTTAAAAGACATATTTTGCTGAAACCATTTTCTTGCTGTCTTGATGACCATAACTTTTAACCTAGCAACCCCCCAAAAAATGGTGCTTTTCCTGTCTCAAATACAAGTCATTCATAAGAACTGTTCATGGTTAGAGACCCAAAATTTAATAGGTGCTTTTCCTGTCTCAGTTACAAATCATTCATAAGAACTGGTCATGATTTGTGACATAGGACTCTAGTTATCCTGTGGAACCATTTTCCTTCCTGGTGTTCCCCATACCTTGATATTTAACCTTTTAATTACAAATTAACACATCATCCTTTTCTCAAGTGCATATTATCTATAAAGTTTAATCAAAACAGGTGGTATTTAACCTAGTTGGTTTGTGGAAATTGTTTTTCGTTCTATCAATCCCTGTGTCCCTGATCTTTGCCCTTTTGACCCAAAATGAATAGGTGTTTTCCTAGTCTCCAATGCAAGCCATCCACAAAGTCAGGTCAAGGTTTGCATTATAGAGCTCAAAATATCATGCAGAAACCTTTTTTCTTCTTAGAATCACTGTGATCTTGATATTTTAATAGACAAATCAACAGGCATTTTTCTTACCTCAAATATAAGACATGTATAAAGCTAAGTTAAGGAATCTGGTATACAAGTCTCGTTACTGTGTGAACAGTTTTCCCTCTTTCAGTTTCTGTGACCATGACCTTTTAAGCCCAAAAGTAAAAGGAATCTTCCTTGCTCCAACTGCAAGTGACTTAAAAAGTTGTTTAACAGTAGATAATGGTGAACTCGAGTTTATGTGTGGAAACCAAATGGGAAACAGATTTATGGACAGATGTACAAAACAGTGAACAGATGAATCAATGGACAGATGTACAAAATAGGGAACAGATAGGTCAATGGACAGATGTACAACATAACATGATTTACTACACTTACGGTGGATATATAAAAAACAACTTTGCTTTAAAAGTTGGTAGTATTCATGAAATTATCAAATGTTTCTGTACAAAAAAAATTCTTGGGAGTAATTTGTCTTTTTATTTTGATACTTTAAAAGTATGACCACTACCTTGCAAATTCAGTCATTCTAGACTTAAATTTGTAACCATAAATGCTAAAACCTGTCTGTAAATAAAGGTGACAGTCATCTCCACTTAGATATTGAGATTGGCACCAAATCTTGTCTGTACCTCAATAGTTACTGTAGTGGAATGCATGTTCTAGTAGGATGTAACTGCTGGGTGGCTGGCGAGGGTGTATTATATTATGGCTAGATGAGTATTATCATAGAAACATATTTTACTGCAAAAACTGGTTTCTTCAAATATGTTACCTATCATAATATCTTAGGATAATAGGTGAGGTGCAAGAGTTATGTCCCCGAGAGAGAGAAAGAGAGAGAGAGAGAGAGGCCATCTCCAGTCCTCTACGGTATGTGAGGCAGCTTCCAAATCTTTGATATACCTGGCTGGAGTATGGATTCCATATGCTAAGACACATCTTTTGGAAGAAAGGAAAAAATATTTCTCCCACAAATCTAGCAGAAGTTGTATTTCCATGACAATGACAAGCTATCAAAGAACCTGGGAACATGGCCAGTTGTGCAGCTGGTATAGGTACCGCCAAACCTAAGTGAGCCTTTTGGGATCAAAGATCTTGGAGACAGAAGCTAGAAAATGTTGACTCTGACCTCCATCCCACTGCTTGTATAATATAAACTAGGGAATAGTTGTGCTCAAATGCAATGTTTGATGCGCATTCCCTAATCTCATAAGCCAAAATGTTTAAAACTTCATTTGATCTTCAGTTAATTCTTTCTATGCAGAACAAATAAAGTATCCTATCCAGGATAATAAAGCACATACTGAAATATCAGCATTTCCCTCTTCAAAGGTAAAATAAAGGGAGATCTTCCTCTTTGCTCTGACTCGGTTCTTTTCAGGTACCAATACAAAGCCTTTACTGAGCCTGCAGATGATTGGGAGTGCAAAGGTCCAGGTTGGAAAAAGGTTTCACCACAAAAGATTAATTAACCAAGAGCAGGTGTCTATTCTTGGCAATGAAAGCAGGAACCATCAAGAGTGATACTGACAGATCCTGACAGAACTGTAGACAGTTCAGATCAGCTGACAACATGTATTTCACTAATCCTGCCTGCTAGAGCTAGGAGAAGTACGACTGATGAACCAATGATGCTCTTGGGAGTAGTTCAAATGGTACTTTATTCATCCATGTCAGAACTCGCGATCGATAGATCTAAAACTTTAAGTCATAGCAAATAAAAATTTGCTAGAATATCAGCAAGGGTCTTTGTTTTGTCCTGTATCTTCTCTTCTATGATGATGTAGCATGTCTGAGATTGTGGAACGGTAACCTTGTATCATGATGGAAGCTAACTTCTTTATTTCAAGAGCCATAGTAGGAAGTGTTATTTTATGGGATTAAAATGCTTGGCTTGGTGTTGATCTCGTGCAATCTGATTCAGATGGCAGTGTCCAATCATTATGGAACAGAACCAACTTATCCTCAATAATGTCAAGTTTCTTGTGCTAGGATGGGTTATGGAATATGTGATCCACAGAAACTGGTTCCAATCTGCATCATGTAAAACAGCATTTGAGTTGGACTGGCATGCTCTCAATCTGGCTTGTGTCTGGCTAGGAAAGAAGACTGGTCACTGTATGCTTAATTGATACATCAAACAAAAATCTTATCTAGTTGAGGCAGCAAAGCTGGAGCTGTGGCTGGATGAAGAGCTCTAGCCAGAGATCTCCTGATTCACTTATTGTCTGCTGAGCCATCTGCTTTGCTGCACAATTTACTGATCAAAGCAGCATCTGCACTGATGCAAATGACATCCTCATCTATCAAAATGCATTTATCCATTTATCCTAGCTGCTTAAATTGTCCATCAAGTACTGTATCTCACTGACTCTCCATCTATACAGTGCATATCTGACATGTAATCCTAGAGTGGGATACCACACATCCTAAACATGTATTATGGTTATTGTCTGCATTCGTCATGTGTTTACACTGCTTGCACTTAGTCCTGTCCATATTCTAAACTCTAAAAATAATTATTTAATGCAAGACAATATTTATCGATGGAGCCAGCCAAGCTTTGCTTTATAAACATTACTGGGCTATTACTGTAATGTGGCAAAAATTACACATAAAGCAAGGGCCCAAGTGATGGCTTATATAGGTAAATCCATTGAAACATCACTTTGTAACTACTAAAGTGGAAACTATTAGTCTATACATTATCTATAGAAAACTAAACTTATATGTATCCAAATATAAGAAGAATTTTATACGGGAGATGTGTGCAACACTGTTCATAACTTACTAACTTGGTGGATGTTGTTAAACAATTATAGTGTTGTAAGGTCAACAATTTATCTGAATGACTTAAAGGTAAATTATATTGCTGAATATACAAATGTTGTTGTGCACAAATCATTGAAAACATCTACTAGTGATCCATCAGGTATATACAAAAGGTTGCATAACAGGTATAATTTACAACAAAGTCGTAATTTTACAGCAGATGAAAAAACTCTCTTACAGAAAAGAGGAGGAAATAGTTGGAAATATAGATGGAGTACACTTCCATGATGTTAGAAACTCCTGCAACTTGCTCTATAGTTGAATACAAGAAACTCTTGAAGTTGGTTTTGAGCGGTCTCTCAAGATGGCATGTTACATAGCACAAGTGGAACTGAGGTACAGACAAGATTTAGCACTAATCCTATGGGTATAGAGTTCACCGTCTGACTACCACCAAAGTAGGCAGATAACTTTTAACTTTCATAGCTAAAAATGTTAGCCTGGAAGGGCTTGATTAATGAGGTAGTGGTTGTACTCATAAGGTATTATGATTGGTTAATATATTTGAAGAAGAATTGCAATATTGGTAAAAAAGAAAGAAAAAAACAAAACAAAAAGAAACATTTCAGACTAATATTTTCCATGATAATTTTTTAAGTTAAACGTGGGAAGACGATATATGTCTGTGTCAAGATGCTGACAGAAATCTCTAACATACACATCATTAAATATTAAATATAACAGAAATCTCAGAGGAATTATAACCGCTAAATCAAGTCAGCATACAATAAGAAAATAAAAACATAAAGGTAGAAATACAGTTAAACTGACAGCAAGCAAGAGACCATCACAAAAGTTAGACAGTTTTAAGTCTACTGAAGCTAAAAGTTGGTTACTATATATATATATATATTATATGGATTTCAGACATTGCTGTAGGTAGACTCTCTATTGATATTAATTTCCATATTTTTGCAGAAGTTTTCTGTGAATGGAATGCAGTCGAAGTATTGACACCCTGGACAACTGTACAGTGGTACTACATAAAACAGAAGTACAAGTAGCACAAACAGCAATATGCAACCACCTAAAGATATAATAATGCCTATTATCTTTCGCCGCCTATCCCACTGACCGAAACTGACATAAGGAAGAATAGCAAAGGCAATTAGTATGCCAAAGATGAAACCACATGTATGTGCCCAGTTGTCAATCCAAGGAAGCAGACCAAGCAAGAAGAGGACTAGGATGGGAATGGTGATCTTGAGGACTGCCAAGCCTGGTCTCTTGAGCATCTGGAAACTCTGAAGGACTTCCACGAACAGACAAGCCAAGATTCCAAACTGTGCCCCTGCTGGACCCACCTGGAAATAAGCAGTAAATTGTGCTGAGCTTTCATCTTGGTGTGGAATCTTGAATAGACAGCTTTTATACATTCAATAAATATATATTACAGTTCAAAAGTGAGTCTAGATTTAATGAAGATAAAATGTATAATTATCTTAAATTGCAATGATGGTCTTGATGTAAATATAAATAGTCTAGGTATCATAAGCACATATTTACCATATTACAGGTGTAATTACTATGGTCCATATTTACCACAACTACATATATAATTACTGTAGTCCATATTTACCATACAATTATATTCGTAATTACTATGGTCCATATGGCTGCAGATTAAATGTTAACTAAGCTTGTGCAACTTGTATTTATCAATAAACAAGATGCCACATAAATGGGAAATGCAAAACAATTAACAAAATTGTTTTTCAAATATACATATGGTTTCACAATTTGTCTATAGCCAGTTCATGATGGAGGTGAAATTTCATATATATCATCTTCTATAAAGGTAAATTTGTAAAACTTTGTTGTTATTTTTATGTAAGCACTACCCTGAAAACCATATCAGATTGGAGAAAAGTCGGCCAGACACTTTTTAACTGTTGCAAAGTTTAAACACACTTCTATCAATAATAATGATGACATGTCAAATCTGAATAATTTAATACAGTCCTTTCAAAAGAGCATAACTGATCTGAACTGGCTGTTGATCAGGTCCACTGAAAGGGCATGCAACTTGTTTCTCCCTGTACACCTAAAATATCTTGGAAGTAATATGCTGTATGATAGCAGCATCAAAGAGATGCCAGCAAGGGGTAAAACTGATTTGAAAATGTCAACACCCATGACAAATTCCACTAGGGAAGCAGGGTGAGAGATTCTGGTATATTTACATCAACATTTACTAAAGACTGTTCCAGCAAATATACTTGGGGCACAGGGAAAGAACTTTCAAAATGAGTAATCACCAAAAGATGCAATATAAAATTCTGTATTATTTTCATATGAATTCTTTGAGCAATCACAGAGCCCAGAGATATATTTTAAAAAATCTGCCTTCCCTGAGTACCATATAGATTTAAATGGAACAGACCTAATATGTCTAACAAATCCTTATTGTGACCAATATCAGCTCTACCATTGTGCCTGAAAATGGAGCAGCAGCCTTTGATTGTTGTGGGGACTCTTCTCATAAAGCCTTAGAAAAAAGTTAGCCAATTCTGGAATCAAGACTCTCAATAGGACAATGATGTTTGATTCTGCACCAGTCCCTGAAAACCTGCTACTCCTCTGTTATGCATATCTATATGATGTGTCTTAATTTGTATGATTATAGATTGTAAGGGTCGTCTAGTAAAACAACATATTAAATAGCTAATTTTGTATATTGTGGGTCTGAACTATAAAATAAGGTCATTTTATTCATGTAAACAAGTTATAGTGTCCTTTTGATCTCGGAAGGTTTAGAAGAAATCTTGTTGATGAATTTGATTTCAGGTCATGGGTTTCCACCCTTGAAAACCAGGTGACCTAATTTCTATTTGACTTGCTTTTAAAGGACTTGACCTTATTAACAAGGTAGAGTCATTTGAAATGATTATTAGACTCTTGTTCTGGTTCTAAAATTACGTCTTAGTTTTTCATACAAGGGATGTTTTACATGAGAATTAGTTACTCCTAGCTTAATATCTGAAGAAGAATTAGTTACTTTAGTTGTGTTCAATTATTATTTGAGAGAATTTATTCATTTCGGTTATTTATTGGAATCAAAAGTTGCTCATAAACTTCAGGACTAAGTAACTATTTTGGAATTACTGTGAATTCATTTAAAGACATTTTGGATTATATCATTGTATACAACGACTGTAGTTCCAGACTATTAGCACGTCAGCACAACAGATTGAACTTCATTCGGAACACCACTGGAATTCATCTGGAATACTCAATACTTTTGGACTTGTAATAGAACTTTCAGGACTATTTAGGATTTCATTCATCATACTTTTTTCAGTATGTATTCAAGGGAAATAAATTATTTGTTCAGTTATACAAAACTTGTTGGTTTTCACTCTTTTCTGTTACTTAGTTTAATACCATAGATATTAAAACTCTCATGCACCTTCAAAGTGAAGGGCCTACTAGCTAAAGAGAGTCTCTCCATGAGAGAAAGCTTTAATTCCTTTGTTCACAAGGCTCTTTTGACAAGAGCCAGATGTGAAGGAGCAGATTGTGTGGGCAGGAATTAAACACCTGAAACAAAAGTTGTATGAGTTTGTTGGGTAATGGAGAATTTTCCCGTGAGTGTCTATTGCTAGATTAAGCACACCATTCACTCAGGACTTGTCCCACCTGACAGAGGGAGGAGGCTATCAGAATTACGTTGCATTTATGACCCTTCACTCTCGATATCAGAACTGTAGGCAGCCCCCAAATCCCTCCCAAATGAATAAGAGTGCATCCATGACCTATACCTCTGTGTACTGGACTGGAGAGATGAAGGTGGGCAGTTTGTGACTCCACCTCATCATGAACAGGTCTATGATCAGAAGAATCCAATGTGCAAAAAATCCACTGAAAGATTGGTTGATGGATCGTAAGACCACTTTCTGTGAAGGGTTTAGCCAATTCTCAGCAATGAATTGGCTAGGACCACTGAGCCTGCCTAGGATATGTCTGAGCTGGGCTGTTATATATTCATCTGTGTGCAAACCTGAACACATGGGTCTAGTAATTTTTTCCCCTACCCATACACTTGCAGATCATCACAGAACTGTCCATCATAATGAGAACTATATTTTCATTTTGGTCCTACCAGAAATGAAGTGTCTTTACAATAGCCCTAATTTATTGAATGTGGATGTCTAGAGGTTTATCATCTGGTCCTCAACATGGTGAAGCTGGGCAACAGATGGGCTCCCCAAATGTATGAGCTGGCATCCATGCAGATCATTAAGTTCCCATTGGGGTGTTTCTAGAGGAATTCCTGTTGTGAACCATAGTTTGTTGCACCACTGATATAGGAAAGACTCTACTTCATTCAAGATCCTGATTTGTTGATCAAGTCGATCAGAAATGTGGCACTATTCGGCTAGCAGGGCCGTCTGCAAAAAATGGGAACTGAAAAATTGGCTGAGGAGAATCAAATTTGCCACTGCACTGAGGTGACTGAATAGTTGCAAAAACTCTTGCTAAAATCCACTCCCAAATGGAAATCAACTCTGCAAGCTTGATAAACCATGCCAAGCACAACTAAGGCAAACAAGGTTGAGATTGAGACAAAAACAGCCTGAAGTAAAAACCCTCTACCGCCCACTTTGTTGAGCAATATCCAACTCCTTATGCAAAATTCCTACCATCTCTGTCATGGAAGAGAGTGGGTTGGATAAAATCTGAATCCCCTACTAAACAAATCTGACGTGTTGTCATGAAACAAGCTGATCTATGTTGTTAGAAAATGAAGGCTTCTGGTCCCAAACAGAAGGCCATCAGGCAGGGTGGAAAGTCAATGTCAACTGTTAGGAGGCTTGGGGAAAGAGAAACCTTTCTTTTCTCCTTTATGCCCATGGAATTCAGGTGCCTGCTGCTGCCTAAGCTTGAACAAGGTCAAAACTGTTGTCTGTTATCCTTTTGCAATTCTCTCTACTGTAGCCTAAAAGTAGATGAAGGCAGCAAGAAAAGTTGAACAGGCAGTTCTAGTGATGCCTGCTTTCACACCTCTTCAAATTTCCCACCAAACAGCAAAGGTGTCAAAAAGTGTTGAGAAAAGGGCAAAGGCATGATACATCTCAAGGGTGTTAGCCATTGTGTTGTATACAACTCAATTAACAACCTAGGCAATATAGGCTGTAGTTGCCCATGCCTAATTGATACCTGTTCTTTTGGCCAGTCAAACAGTTATTTTATTAAATATCTCAGCAATCACATCTACTTCAAGAAAATCAATTTGGCTTTCAGAAAGATCATGCTTGCGAAACTGCATTTATCTCTATGACTGATAAGTGGCTGAAAGCATTAGATGAAGGAAAGTTAGTTGGTTTTGTAATGTTGTTCTTTTTGAAAGGCTTTTGACCTAATACATCGTGAAATTCTTCTTGAAAAGTTAAAAAGCTATCAATTCAGTGAAGATATTCTTATGTGGTTCACATCTTACTTTAGCAACAGGTCTCAACAGGTAACATTAAAGATGGACACCTAACTGAAACGAAAATGATAAGTTGCGGAATGCCACAAAGTTCTATTTTGGGGCCCTTGTTATTTGTTCTGTTCATAAATGGCCTACCCCTAAAAATAGGAGATACAGTCTCAACAACTGAGATGTATGATGATGACACTGCTTTGTTTGATGCTCAAAGTAACCAAGCAGAAATTGAAAAAAAACTTCAAACTGCTCTTAACAGACTTAAAATATGTGCAAGGAAAATGGTATAATCCTCAATATGGACAAAACAAAAGTCTTGTTGATAACTACATGGCAGAAAAGAGCAAGACTGCAAACTGATATTATGCATGTTCTCTATGATAACATTGACCTAAAAATGATGTTTAGATAGAATTCTTGGAATATTTGTAGACAATGACTTGCAATGGTCTCATCATATAAATTGTATTTCAAAGAAAATAAACTCTCTTCTTTCGCTCCTACAGAAAATCAAGGCCTTCATTCCATTACATTACAGAGTTACTTTGTTTACAAAAGTTACATACAACTGCATCTTGACTAATGCAATATAATATGAGGGAACACAACTACTACAAATATGAGAAAGATCTCCAGACTCCAGAAAAGGGCATGTAAAATAATTCTTGATCAGCAAACAGAAAATATTCAAACTGCAATGTTTACATTCTCAGTATTACCAATACATGAAAGAATATTTTTGAGAAAGGTCAAAATAATGTACATGGTGTTTACAAAATCTGCTCTCACTTACCTAAATACCATTTTCCAGGAAAGAAAATCTACAGATACCCCAAATCTAAGATCATTAAAAGGGCAAAATTTTCAAGTACACAGGCCAAAAAAGGAGCTATTCAAAAATAGCTTTCAATTTTCATGTGTGCATGCTTGGAATAACATTCTACTGATATTAAATCAGCTCCAAGCATATCTTTCTTCCACAATAGGTGTATTAGATGGATCCAAAAAATTTTTGTGTACATTTTAAAGTACATATTACACCACTCACCTCCTGTGCTTCATTTCATTTCTGCAGCAATGTAGCATTTATGTGAATAGTTGTTTATATACTGTGTATTTGTGTGTGTGTGTGTGTGTGTGAACATGTTATTATTAGCTTGTATCTTATATATACATAATAATGGGCCTCAAGGTAGATAAGTTTCTCATTTGTAACTAATTGAGTCACCTCTGAATATAAAGTCTTTATTATTATTGTTATTATTATTATTTAAAAATTGCTAAAGAAGCCAAATCTAGCACAGAGGAAGTAGCAACTATGTTCACAAAAACTTGGAGGTGGTGTGCAAGACATTTTTATCCACCTTATAAAACAGCAAATTAGTTATATTGATCATCACAATGTTTAAAGATGGCAGCTCAGTAGTGAAGATTAGTGCCAGTGTGGGGAGAGAATGTCTCTGGAAGCCTTGGAAATAAGTGATCCCAAATCTTATCACTGAGGCAGTCAGGTAATTCCTTGACCTTTTCCAACTATGGAAGAAAACAGAAGGATGGCAATATGTACCTTCCAAATCCACACAAGACCTACCTTTTGGGTATGACTTGCAGCTGATGGGGCTGGGCAATTAGAAATTGGCATTTACTCTGTAGATACCCTCACAATTGCTTTAAAACTGTATTCAGTTCACTCCACTGTAGAATCGGTCAGAACAAAAAAACAAAGTCCACAAACTGAAAAATTTCACATAATTATCAACTAATTCCACAAAATAATGACTGCAACATGTAGTAATAACCTTTACATTCAGCACTATACCAACTTTGTTGATAGATGGTCAATAATCCACAGGATAGAACTTGGATTTTATGAGGGGTATAGGATATGATGTACCTCATACCCAGCAAAAACAATGAATAAACAATCACAGCCATGTTGTAGTGGTAAGGAGCAGTACAGAGAAGGGTTGGGAAGAGTTTCATCCCTTTGTCTAAACAGTACATATATGGGAAAGATGAATATTTTGTGTCTTCACACAACTGATGGATTTGAGAGATAGTGGAGCTTCTTTCCAAATGTGATAGGGGAATGTATTTAGAGGAGAATTCTATTTAAACATAATAATATCACTTGTCCCTTGATGTTCCTTAAAAGTTCTACCTCATCAAGAGTTCACTATTTTCCATGGGGTGTCAATTTTCATTGTTTTTGAGGTTGCTACAAACCACAAATTTAAACACCCTACAAACAATGATCTATCTGTTGCAAAAATATGAAAATTTACACCAATGAAAATGCACAAATTTAAGGTATACAGGTTTATGCTAGGCTAGATTAGCAATGTTTTTTTTAAATCTCACATCCACTTGGTAGGGTACAAATATGCAACTGGCCAGATTCCCAGCAATTCCAGATCCCATGTAGATGATAGCCATCCTGATGGCCCCCGTCAGCTTCTCCATGTCTCGCATTATCAAGATCTGGAACCCTATTGTGATTATCAGGTGGAAAAGTCTGTAAATAAACATGTAGCTTTCAGAATAGCTGCTAGTCTGTTTTTATTCTGACCTGTGCATTTTAAATGTCAAACTCATTCTAACTTAAAGGACATTTTGGCAGATCTGATACTTTCAGTGATTAATTTTTCACAAAGTTTTGTAAAATAAAATTGGTGTTAATCTATTTTATTTCATTCTTTGAAGGGACCTTTGAATTCCTAGCGAACATGAAAAATACTCTAAAACCATAACATAACAAGAATAAAATCCAGCCGTCTATAGTGACTGTAATATTAATGTCTTTTATGTAGGCCGATTACAAGTAGTCGATTTTAAGTCCTTTAATAAAAGAACAGAATCTCTCAAATGTCCAAGTGCTAGAATTTTGTATACATGTCTGCCACTACTGTTGCAGAAAGTGATGATTGCATCAGGCAGTCACACATGTTGTGATGGCAGATGCATGTACCCAATTCCAGTCACCTATCTTATATACTTGCTTATAATGAGTCCAACTGTAAAGTGCACAAACCCAGATCTGCCAGAGCATAATGCACTGGCAGATCTGGGTCTGTGCAGTTTGCTAGGAGTAATCGTACAGACTCTGATCTGCAGGAACATTTGTTAGAAGTAATCAGTAGACCTCAATCTGCAGGTTCATTATGCTATGGCATATCGTGATCTTTGTTGCTTGCAATTTGACTAGACTTTTAAGCGAGTATATATGGTACCTTGATTCTATTTTTAATGTCCAACAGCTTTAATTGATATATGCACAAATGATTACTGCATGTCTATGAATACCAATTTATAAATTATCTCACCAATCATGGAAATAATTCCAGGCATGCTATAGCCTCCTGAACATCAACATGACTGACAAAGTTCAACCCCTACAACATAAGAAGGAACTGAACAAGAGGGGGAATAAGCTTCTTAATTCTTGTTCAATTTCTTATTTGATTATTTTGGAACAAAATATCTTTAAAAAAAAAAAGAAAGTCCAAGCACAATTAATAAAATATGGGAGTTCTGATAAGAGTTACTTCCACGGGATAGAAAGCACCGGTGCCATTCTCAGGTATTTGGTGTAAGATGAAATAACTAGTGGAAAAAAAAAACAACTCATCACATCTCAGTTGAATTCTTTATGAATAAAACAATAGAAAAGTATAATTTTTATATGTTAATGATCAATGTTCTGGAGCATACGCATAACCACTGGTTATTGGTGGTTAACAAATATGGACATCCTGTCATGGCACAAAAACAGAAGTATAACTGGCAACAAATCTATTAAATTAAGTTCTTAATTTTTCTTTGGTATTCTGATTCTGATACAGTTAACATGTGACCTTCCAAAGTTATTGTAATATGCCAGATTTCATTACTTTCAATATGGCCAAAGGAAATCCTAATGAGGCAAAATTTGGGTATCCTGCTGGGTTTGGGTTCCCTGCATAATTGGGTACCCTGCATGATTTGGGTTCCTTGCAGGTTTGGGTACCTTGCCACATTTGGGTTCTTTGTAGGGTTGGGTACCTTGCCACATTTGGATACTCTGCCAGGATTTTGGGTGCCTGCCTGATTTGGGTTTCCTGCAGGTTTGGGTACACTGCCTGATTTTGGTACCCTGCAGGTCTGGGTACCCTGCCAGATCTGGGGACCCTGCTAGGATTGGGTACTTAGCCGGGATTTGGCAGTGTGATGTTACACATCTGAAGTGGCATGATAAACAGTCTGGGTGTTCAGATAAATGTATCATATAAATCTTCCAGACTGAGGGGCCACATATGGGGTTTAGATAAATCAATAACACAAACAGACATGGTCTAGTATGTATGTATGCATAAATGTTTTAATGGCATGTCAACACAACACCAGTGATATCGTATGGATGAAGTCTTAAAACTGAGAATATAAAAAAACAGAATTAAAAGCTAAAATATAAAGATGCTAAAATGGTCTTGATAAACAAGGTTATATGAGAAAAATATTACTAGAAACAGGCTATCTGAAAACATCCTCTTAAATGCCTCTCACTGTGGGTAAATACTGTGAGTTTATCACTGACAACTGAATGCATCTCCTTCATTTACGGCATAAATGTGCACACTGTTCTGGAATTTCGTGTTTTTGAAAACTAATGTTAATTGCTGTAATACCACTAACAGTCTGTATTACTCAACAAAGCAAAATGATATATTTATAAAATGATGTAGAAATGTTGAAAAATGCTCTCCAAATAATGATAGGTAAGTGCACTGATTCCAATCAGTGATCCCATTAAACAACAAAAAAAATTCATATCAGTAATTTCATTAATCATACATACATTGCACATTCATATCAGTAATCCCATTAAACATTTCATATCAGTAATCCCATTAAACAACATTAAACATTCATGTCAGTAATCCCATTAATCATACATACATTAAACATTCATATCAGCAATCCCATTAAACAACATTAAACACTCATATCAGTAATCCCATTAAACAACATTAAACAACACACATTAAATGTTTGTACCAGAAAGAGGGGAGCTCTGTGGATGAATACAGAATAAAATTACTTCTTTAAACACACACACACACACACACACAGAGGCTTCTGCTTGGCCAAAACTGGATGACATTACTGTGAAAATTATCTAAGCTGTCAGCATATGACATACCCTCCATGAAGAAAAAGTGATGTCCACAGTCTGTAGAACTGGTCTGGTGTGTTTTGTTCAGAGAACGGAATCATCCCACAGATGTCCTTCATACAAGAAACCTGCCGGACAAATAGGTTGGCAATTAATGATCCCTTAATATCAAGCCCCTTCATGTAATACTGCCCCTCATATAAAACTTTTATGGGCAGAGATTTTATTGCATTGGCTTTATTTAGTTCTATCATTTCTACTCATTTATTGTTATTTCAGTTTTTGACTGATAAGAACCAATTATAAGTTGCACCATGGGTTTAATATGGGAGCACTGTACATTTTCTGGTCTCCCATAATTGGCATTATAATACAGGAACACTGTACACTTTCATGACCCCTGATTTGTGTTATGAGTTCTGTACACTTTCATCACTCCCATGATCAGTGTTACAATGAGTTCTGTTCACATTCATGACTGCCATAATCAGTGTTACAGTCTGTAAGTACTGACAACTTTTATAATTCCAATTATCAATGTATAATGAGGGAGTAATGTCTAAAGTTTGCAGAGTACAAATGCTTTCCCATTTGTTTCAGCAAATACTGTGAATTTCCTATTTGTGTACCCATTTTTTATTTGGTGGTTGCTACAGACAATGAATTTTAAGATACTAAACAAGGCTCCATCTGTTGAAAAAACCACCCTCCGGTACAATCAAAAATGTCAATTTTTACCAAATTATGACAAACAACAGCCATAAAAAGGAAATGAATTCACAATACATAATTGAACAAATAAACAATTTAGATTTGAATCTCCAAAGACTGATCAATATACATAATAAATAATTATCTGTCCTTAAATTATACAAAAAACAATCTTTTTTAAAACAGAAAACTATGCTTTACTGGCTCTTGCAATTTAGAGAAATAGTTAACAGCCCAAATCACACATTTAAAACTGTCTGGTTGTGTAAATGATCATTTACATGTGTTAAAGACTGGTCAAGATACATGCAAGTGTAAAATTAAATTCAAAAGCTACAGAAATAATAATGTGTAATGGTCTTAGTATAATGTGGTTGTAGAAGTATTAACATCTACAATGTTTGAAAGTTTGAAAAGATGAGAATTTTACATTACTTTGCCAAAAATGTTAAATCAAGTTTACTGTCATTTACATTGAAAACTTGAATCTGTATATGGAATACTACAGGTAAAAAACTAAAGAAAATATCAATTTTAACCATACAAAAAATTCCCCATAAAAATAAATGCAGCAAAACCATAAGTTACAACAGAAGACAGGACAACCTGTGAGCAAAGGAATGCCTCTTCATGGTAATATCCCCTGACAAAATTGCAGTGCTCTCGGGTAGTTATCATACACTCTCCTTGGATGCCATGACAACATGGGCGACCAGAAATCTCACAGGACATGTGTCGGTCTGTCTGAATTGTGGCATTTGGTTTGCTGGTTTCCTTACAGAGCTGAAACAGATGTAAAGAATTTAAATAAGACTTTCAAAAGCTGATATCACAGACTCCCCTTTGATGTCAAATTTTCTAAATGATGTGGTAGAATGACCAATTATTACTGTAGATGACAAAAAAGTGTTATAAAAAAAAACTAGATAAATACCAAAGATTATGAGTACTGCCACCATACTGCATTATGTCACTTTGAATCAGCTTGTGCTGAAAATTGTCATAGCCTTGTCAAATGTTAATCTCAAGAATTATGAAAACTGTCATAGCCTTGTCAAAAGTTCCTCAAGAAGATCGAAAACTGTCATAGCCTTGTCAAAAGTTCCTCAAGAAAATCGAAAATTGTCATAGCCTTGTCAAAAGTTCCTCAAAAGTTTGAAAATTGTCATAGCCTTGTCAAAAGTTCCTCAAGAAGATCGAAAATTGTCATAGCCTTGTCAAAAGTTCCTCAAAAGTTTGAAAATTGTCATAGCCTTGTCAAAAGTTTCTCAAGAAGATCAAAAATTGTCATAGCCTTGTCAAAAGTTCCTCAAAAGTTTGAAAGTTGTCATAGCCTTGTCAAAAGTTCCTCAAGAAGATCGAAAATTGTCATAGCCTTGTCAAAAGTTCCTCAAGAAGTTTGAAAATTGTCATAGCCTTGTCAAAAGTTCCTCAAGAAGTTTGAAAGTTGTCATAGCCTTGTCAAAAGTTCCTCAAGAAGATAGATAATTGTCATAGCCTTGTCAAAAGTTCCTCAAAAGTTTGAAAGTTGTCATAGCCTTGTCAAAAGTTCCTCAAGAATTTTGAAAATTGTCATAGCCTTGTCAAAAGTTCCTCAAGAAGTTTGAAAATTTTCATAGCCTTGTCAAAAGTTCCTCAAAAGTTTAAAAATTGTCATAGCCTTGTCAAAAGTTCCTCAAGAAGATCGAAAATTGTCATAGCCTTGTCAAAAGTTCCTCAAGAAGATCGAAAATTGTCATAGCCTTGTCAAAAGTTCCTCAAAAGTTTGAAAGTTGTCATAGCCTTGTCAAAGGTTCCTCAAGAAGATCGAAAATTGTCATAGCCTTGTCAAAAGTTCCTCAAGAAGTTTGAAAATTGTCATAGCCTTGTCAAAAGTTCCTAGAGAAGTCTGAAAATCAAACTTGATTTGCACATGATTGATGTAAATATGTTGATCAAATTTGATTCCAATCTACAGTGTTACTTAAAAAATTCTTGAGGGATGATTTTTATCACATGTTTTTGTTTTTTTTTTAAATTGCAGACATAAGAAAGCTCTTTATTTGGACTGGGAGACATATTTAGGTTGCACAGTGCTTTTGAGTTATTGATGCTTGCATTCACAAAATTTTATTGTACTTAGTCCTTCTGTAATTACTGTGTGAAAGTAATTTAATTAGGTAATACTTACCTGCTACTATTACACTGCTATCTCCTTTCCTGGCACCAGTCCCCAGTCCAAAGTGAAAGATTCTCTACTCCATTTAGTAATTAGAAGTCTAGAATAAAAATCATGCAGTCCCAGTCCAATGTCTTAGTCACATCTGTTCATTCTTGGACTAAGACCAAACTACAGGACATCAGGATGGAAAGGAGAAAAGAATCCAGTAATAATAGCAGGTAAGTATTACTTAATTAAAATTAGTTTTATCCCTCCCCCTTGAAAACTACATTTTAATAGCAGAAATATATTACTTGCTGTTATTACATTGCTGATTTTGCCAGCTTAGATGGAGACTGATGGTCCCATGTCAGCTGTCAAGAACAACTTACCATCACTTTTCAGTAAAATGCTAATGCAGTCTGGAAAATGACTTTTTTGACAACTTTTTGCACTGACACAATCCCACTGAATAGGGGTAGAATGAGGAGAAAGTGGAATGAAAATATCAAATGGCATGAATAATAAAGGCTGAAGGTGTAACAATAGCCCAAACCTGATGAACTTTGATCCTCCTGAAAGAAATATCTCTCCCAGTGAGATTGATAGGCTCTTGATAACCAAACAAATCCATCTAGATGTGGTATTTGCTGAGATATCAGAAGTAACTTTGAGAGGGACCAAGAGATGTTTCCAACCAATTCTTTTTCCATTTGATTTAGCCAAATGGAAAAGTAAGGCTCTGACTGGACAAAAAAGTTTTATATTCATCCCTAGCACAAATGCAACTGAGACCAATGATTTGAATTGGCTCAAAAGCAGCTGAAGAAATCCTATTCTTGGCCAGAAAACATGGCTAATACAGACGAGAGACTAACTTGGAGTTGCCACTGAAACAAAGGCAAACCCATTCCACAGACAAGATATAAAATTCACTCCTTTTCCTAACCAGTGTTAACAAAAGAAGGAAGAAGCCTCATCATTGCAAGGTGAGACATCCCTGACCAAATTTCGATAAAGCATATCTTAAGGAACAGTCCCATAAAGTCTGAGCAAAATGCACTTAACCAGTCATGAGAAATTAAAAATAGGTTTCCCATATGATTACTAGTAACACCATTGTTAGGAAAGCAACTCCAGACACAATTTTGAAACAGCAAATTCTAAGAAATATACATATTAAGCTTGGTTAAAAATGGCTCAGCCATTCTAAAGAAGACAAAAATAGGTCTTCCATCTTGTTGCTGTGTAAGCCGCATCACAGCTAGGGAAACCACCCCAGACAAAATTTTGATACAGCATATCCTGAGAAACATTCCCACCAAGTCTGAGTAAAATTCACTGAAGAATTCTGAAGAAGTTCAACTAGATTTTTCCATATGGTTGATACTGAAGCCAAGCTATTGCTAGGGGAGCCACCTGAGACACAATTTTTATGCCATAGTGGCTCCCTTGGTGATCATACTGGATGCCAAATCAACACCATCTTCATTTAGTAGCCATAATATTAAGTTTTCTGGTGAAAACCCAATGTTGAAAGGCTCTTCTTAATCTAGAAAGATAAGATTTTAAATATGGCAGCCATACTGAACATCAGATCAGGACATTTTTATTCAAGACTAACTAGAAACCATATGAAGACTTCTGTTGGAAACCCCATGCCGATATGACCTTCCATTCATGAGATGATCGCTCCAGTAGTATAATGATTAGAGTGTCTACTTCGGATGTGGGAGGTCAGGCAGACTTATAAAAATGGTACTAACAGCTGCCTCGCTAGGTGCTCAGAATTAAAAGATTAGTGTTAGGACTGGCTGGCCTGGTGTCAGGATAACGTGACTAGGTGGCACATCATGCTAGATGTCTGCAGCATGATTCCTCAGTGCTAGACATCACTATAAACTGCCACATGTGGACATTGTAGCGATATGACTGAAATTTTTTTAAAGCTACGTTAAAAGTCCAAATCAAACACACACATACACCATTCATGAGATGTAGCAATAAGATTTTCAAGATGGTCACTGTGGCGGTCATATCAGAGGTTTGGGTTGCACCCTTTTCATTTAAGATCTGCAAGACATCATAAGAAATCTTCTGGTGAAAACTCCATGCTGATATGACTTTCTGTAAGGAGGAGTAGCAATAACAAGATTTTAAAGATGGCTACAACTGCAGCCATACTGGATGTCAAGTATGCAATGTTTTCATTTACAACCAGCTAAACATCACAAAGGTGGCACTCTACAGATAGTATGTACTTCTGAATTTGTCTGCATTTGCAACAGGCACAATGGAGAGAATGTTCACATACTTCTATGTTACTTTCATGTACTGTGGCCGAGATTTCTTTGGATATTGTACTTGTCGAAACTGTATATGATCTAAACACACAGCTAACCAAAATGGCTGCTCACATGTGTGCAAAGAATCAGCCTGAATTAGTCGGAAGTACACTGTCTACAGCAGTTATCAAAATAGGGAAAACAAATTTTGGCAGGCTAAACAATATATGCTTCTGAAAATGCAATGAATGAATTAAAATATACATAAAAGTTAAAAAAAAGCTATCAGCTCTTTTTCTATCAATTTACCTTTGAAGTCATAGGAAGAGAAAATGACCAAGAAGTGCTAGCAGTTTTTTGATAGGTGCATATCTAAAGTAAGGCCAAGCTGCACACTCTATAAGCCAAATTACAGCCATCAATCATACACCAAAATAAAGGGAATTAAAAGTGCTGTCAACAATACCTAAGATATACCAATAGATCTTTTTTTAAATAGCCAAGACAGCCAGTGAGGACAACCTGGGAAATTCTTTCTCTTTACAAAATCTAACCCTATGAAGAATATGAAACTGTAGATCACCACCAATAAGGAGGAATAGCAATAACAATAACAAACTTGTATTCATGGATGGACACATGTAGGACAACAGACAAAAGATGATGGACAACAGGCAATCCCATAAGCTCTTTTGGTCTATAACAGTGGAGTCAAACATCTGCTTTGTACTTTGCATACATTCCATGATCATAATATCAGCAGAAAGGAGGAGGAAATATTGAATATCCTACCTGAATCACTAAACCCCTTGAAGGAAGAATGGCTGGACTGCCTATATGATGGACAACCCACTCTCCACACATGACAGCAGCACAACTGATGTAACCCAGAATGACCATTCACACATGAGAAGGAAAATAATAAAGCCTTCTTACTGATAAAAATTCTTAGTGGATCGAATGAAAGGGCTCAACCCACACCCACGAAGAGGCTGTGTGGGCATGGTAGTCATCGGGGCCATATCCACTGCACTGATCAAATTCCATTTTTGTCTCTGCAAAGTTAGATCATAAAAATTGGAGAAGATTGACTATGCAAGCCAGTCAGCACTTTCTATTATGTCTCAGATCACAATGTTAGGTTGATTGTAAGGCTTGCAGAGAACACTATAATCTCATAAGCTAAAATCTTCAAGTGTATTATTCCACTTCAGCCACAATGCTGGGTTTACATCCTCTTTCCTGGCCTTCACCAAAAGAAAAAGACATGCATTATGACTTTTGTCTGTGTACATCAAGTAATGCTTGGCAGCATCAACAGGGTCTTGCATACTTGCCTCTCCTGAGGTATCAAAAAAAGAGAGTGTACAAGCACTCTTTGATTATCTACTGATAGCTAGCTATTCTTAACCACAAAACTTGGTTCTGTCATTAGAACCATGGAACCGTCTAATATGAAATGGAGATAGTTTGGATCCACTGAAAGATCATACAACTCACACACTCCACATGTGAATTTAACACAGAAAGCATGTCTTGTATGATAGCAGCTTCAGCAAGGTCCTAGCTAACTGGCTCAAAGTGATCAAGTTGAGCCACCTCAAAAGCCACAAAAGATTCTATCAGGACTCTGGGTGAGAGATTTTGACCTATCAAGTCAAAATTGGGCAGCAGGTATAATAGCTCTTTATCATGACCAGTAATTCCTCCTCCATGAAGCCTGAAAGTGTCAGATGTCTTGGCGTGGTAGCCTTTGATTGTAGCTAACTCTCTATATTCAAAAAGCCTAATAAGTCAACCAAATGTGGGTTTGAGCCCCTAAGGGATGATGATGCTGAACTTGCACTCTGAAAATGTACCATTTTCCCTTAAAGGCCTTCAAAGTGGAGGACTGTCTTAGCCTGCAAAATTCTCCACAACTGAGGGCATGAAGCCTGAACATGCAGGGATGAAACAACAATGAGTGCAGCTGTGTGAACTACTGCAGCCTCGCTGGTATTTTCCTCAGAATGACTGTTGTTCAACTAAGCAGACTATTCACTCAAAATTTGTTCTGACCCCTCAATTTTTGTACCAAAGTTGTGGCAAAGTGTGGGTGGGTGGTTGGGAGCTAGGCACAGGCTTAAAAATCCTCCCAAATGACTGTTAGTGTACCCATGGGTCAGAGGCTTCTGGGTCTGGGGCTAGAAACACAAAGTGGGCAATTTGTGTTGCTACTTTGTCATAAAAAGGCATATCATTGCTAGAAGATAAATGACATTGCCACGATATTATTCACAAGCTCAGAGGTGGCTGCAATGTTTTGACCTAACATCTGAAGCTGAGTGGTAAATGTGTCTGAATGTGCTCCACACCAGCATGACAAAAATGGCACTGGTAGCTGGCTTTCAGAAAGGAAATGCCTTAAAACTGCTCAGATCACAGATCTTATCTGATCAACAGACTGATACTTTCTTAGCCTTATAACCTTGGCCTACAGTTAGTGGTGATGAGCATTTGAAAAGTCAACAATACGTGATATATTTCCTTAATAGCCGCTTTAAAGCTGAAATAAATCTGTTCCATTGTGAGATCTGGGTCAGCTAAGTCGTCAATGTTCCATGCAGTTACTGTGGAGGTTGTTCATCACTGACTGTGTCATGGTATTTGACATCACTGACTGTGTCATGGTATTTGACATCACTGACTGTGTCATGGTATTTGACAGATAAGCCATTAACATATTATTTGCAGAATGAATCGGTGGCAGAGCAAGCGCTACAATACAGCTTGATGTACAATGCTCTGGATGGATGGCTCATTTGCCAGCTGGACAATATGCATGGCTCTCATCTGGCTGGTCAGTTCTGTAACCACCCATTCAGAATGAGTGGCAAAGTAGGTGGAGTGGTCAAACTAATCTCCATGTTTCTGATACCCTGGAACTGTTGGCCAGTATGCAGAATGTTATGCTGAAGTGATGGACGTCTGGTCTCTAAACAATAGGTATTGCTGGCCATGTGGCTGGACAGCAGCCAGAGTGGCAGCATATGGCATGAAAGGATAGTGATATGGATCATCAAGATCTGATAAATACAAGTGCCCAGAATCACAGGCCCAAAGGTCATGTTTGGCCAGGCAGGGTACTTATGCCCACTGGGCTGTCTAGATATTTGAGTGGGCACACTTCCCCATCAACTCTAAACCATCCTGAAAAGTTTGAAATGGATGCAAAGACCAACTCTATCTCAATGCCAGCACCTGCATTGTCACTTCCTGTGTCAGTCGACATGTTTGAAACTATCAGCATCCTAGAAGAATGCAGGGATGGCAACTCTGCAACCCACTGTTCCTCGAATTCACCAAATGTAATGGTCATAGTCAGCCTATCCTGCATCATTTTGATAGGGAGGGTAGACCATCATGATTACCCACACTACATCCAGGCTGATCAAAGTGTGCCAAAAATGAAGGAGTCTGGTAGGCTGTTGGTGGATGACTGGGCAGGCAACCCAATGGCAATTGTCTGGGGGAAGGAGAAACCTTGTTTCCTAACCCTTTGGTTGAACTCCCTCAGGAATCAAAAAGCCTATTGCCACTTGTAATTCCATTGAGGTCAAAAGTGCAGCTGAGCAGTGTTCAGTCTCTCCTCTTTATTGTCAACAACTGTCTCTCAACTGTTGCTGTCTCTCAACAACTGTCTCTCAATTGCTCTCAAGACTGGTACAGCCAGAACACTGGAGGAGGTGGCAATATACAACAGAGGCATTGCTTGTGCTGCCTTCTTCCATACATATAAATTTTACCTCTAAACAGCAATGGTGTAGCAATGGGCATAGAATGGAGAACCAAGGGATGGTGCAGTTTCAGTGATGATGAGTGGAAACACATCTTGTCTCAGAAGTTCAAAATATGCTTGTCATCAGGATGCTAGCCACTGAATGGTGCAAAGCCCCATTAATTACCTTGGTAATAGTGGCCATGAACTCCATGCATGATAACTGCCCAAATTACCATCAAGACATAAAAATGCTAGCAATAAAGATCAAGCATTGGAGAAGTTGCCACCATATTCCACACTATCCTGTAGGTGGAATGGGAAACATATGGATCCACCTAATAAACACCAGTATTATCATATTAACTCATGCCATACTTTTGTCCAAGCTCAGCAACCTGGTATATGTCTGAGAGCGTTTGGTACCTGCATGACAAAACAATGCTGGCTTCTAAAAATAAAACCTTGGTGTTCCCTGGATCCTGGATTTTGTCCAACAGATGTGCATGGGGACTTAAGCCCATTGGGCTGCTGAAATAAGGTAGGACATTCACTCTTTAACTCTAAGTCACTATAGAAGGCTACATCATTTCCATCAGACCAGCCATGACCCATCTCTTCAACCTTTGTCACAAAACTGTGAACCAAATTCCAAATAACCACTCTGCACAAGTCAGACACATATCATGCATGTCCTTAATGACTTAGCCACATGACATCATTGTTTAATCTGGACTGGCAAGTAAAAAAATCGTAAATAACAAACAGAAAGTGATCACATTTAGCAAAAACAACACTGGTTGAACACACTGTGCAGAAGAGACATGAATCAAGCATGGCACATAATGTCATCAGTATTTAAACAGAAATGACAAGAACAACCAAGTATCAGAAATAACAACCTCACAATGTTCACATACAATAATAACAACTGTGGAAGAACACTTTGTGCAAAGAGAGAAATATATTGTACATGTACTGGACAACCTAAAATCTTTTGTCATCGCTGTGTAGCTGAAATGACAAGAATGACAAAAAAACTGAAAATGACAAGCACAAAAGTTCAAATATAACATTAACCACACTTATTAAACAAGTAAAAATACATGCTGTGTGCATGAACACCAAATGAGTACCAACAGTGTGTTGGAGCACAAGGACAGTAAAACAATAAAGTCCCCAACTACAAACAATCTACATAATTATCAACAAATTTCACAAAATAATGGTTGTGACATATATTAAATACCTTTACACTCAATACTACACTAACTTTGATGATAGTCAATAATCCACAAGGTATAACTTGGATTTTATGAGATATGGGATGATGTATGCTCTATCTAGTGAAAATTAAAACTGAGTAAACAACCATAACCACTTAGTGGTGTTAAGATATGTAATGGAAAAGGTTGCAAAGAGTTTCTTCCCTTTGCCTATATGACATACCGATGGTAAATATGAAAATTTTTCATCTTTCTACAATTGCTGGATTTGGGATGTAATGGAACTTCCTTCTTAATATTAATGTCATTAGGGAATGTATTCAAAGATAAAATTTCAACCATTTTAAATTTGTGGATTGCAGGATTTAAAGACCAAATAGAAAACATCAAAATGTGTTTTCTTAAAAATACTTCATAAAATGCCCAAATTATTAAGTTTAGATATGAACTAATTATTCAATACATACCCCCTGAATTAACAGGCTATATATACCTTTATATTATGCTTTTATTTAGCCAATCAAAAATTTGAATTTATGGGCTTAATTTGTAATGCTTTTTTTATCAAGGTGACCTACTATGATTAGGTTTACAAATTAATTATTCAAGCATAAATATGCACTCAACTAATGGGCTATACCTTCAAATAATGCTTGGAAGTTTAGCCAATGGAAAACTTTATTCTGATGGCTTCATTGCAATACTTTTGATAAGCATGGCAACTTACTATAACCCTGACCTTTAATTGTCAATTCCATCCAAGAACAATTTTCTGGAATGTTTTAGTATGACCTGAATGTTTCACAGAGCATGGAAAACGGAATATTTTATTTATTTATATTTAATGTGGAGTGAGCTAGAGATGAGTTCTTTAATGAACCTGCAAAGAACATATCAAAGTTCTGGCTTACAATGATCTTTCTGATGATACTACTTAGCTACACTGGGCAGATGTACTTAGTCCAGATCTTGCCTTGTCCAGACCACTAGCCTAAAAACTGATAATGGTCTCTTGTCTTTGCTTTTTCACACAAGACAACTAGACCTTACACAATGAAAATAAAATGAACAAACCGGCCACTTAATGATGTTATCTTCCCATTCAAATGGTGCCACTGAAGAAGGGTTCTTACAGTATCTGAAATAAATTTGAGTGAAATTACTTGTAAGATCTGTGAAATCATCAAGAAATGTTAAATGGTATAAATATACAGGTTGTGAACTCAACAGAAAGAGAATATATTAGAACACAAAACACAGGAAAAATAAACAGAAACGTGTCCATACAACATGAATGCCCCACCAACAATAGGGCAAAGTTATAAGTCAAAGAGGGCCCATAAATCATTCAAATTCTGTTGGAACATGGTGAAAATCAAACTTGACCTAGGTTTTCTTAATGTATGGCCTCACACCATCTTGAAATCCAAAAATTAAATGACCATAATGCAATGCATCAAGTTACTCAATATTCAACTTTCTTCCCTAGCTCTAAATGAAACAGACTAATCTGATGGAGGATTGAAACCTGCATGCTTACCACAAAGCCATCATGGCTCCTGACTCCATTAGGCACCTCTTATGATGTTGATGGGCACATCAAGCCTATTCTACTTTTCTATGCAGATAACCCTTTACCTCGTAGAGTGTATGGCTTTTTAGCCAGTTGATATATATATACCAAAGTTACACAGTACAGTGTGCTATAAACAGAACACCTGTTACCTATTCAACTCCATACACATAGTCCTGCCTGATAACTATTAAGCAGTGCAGTATATGTTATGTTTAACATCAACTGTAACCATTTTACATTTTTAGTACACATCTATTACATATAGAAAGATTTAAGAGTAAAATCTGATCGTTTTAGCTGCGTAATTACTTTTCATGGAAGATTTATATGCTTTAAAATCTTGAGAGAACTCGTTCACCATCAAGTCAGTGAAGTCGCATGACCAACCAAAGCTGCCATTTCTCATACTTGAAATTTACAAGTTCTTTGTCTGCATTTACATCACTAAATCATCTGAATTTGATAATTTATAAAAACTAATTGTTGCCTACATCAATATCAGAGCCTTTACTTAAGTTATTGAAGCTTTTATAGCAGTGATTCTAATTGTGCAAAACTCAAGAACGTACTGAACAAAATCCACAGCCTCCATATTGGAGAGTGGAGAATAAGACTCAGTTACTTTAAATAGCAGATTACGACCAGATCTTAAACAGCAACTACTTAATCTGAAGTAATGGTCATTCACACTGATAAACGTAGTATCTATTAGGAGGTGTTCCCCGAAGGTGGTGCTACGACAACCCACTAAAAACGGCTGATGTTTACAGCAGGTGTCAAAAGACACGTCCATGAGAATGGTGTAGAAGCATCAAAATGCACTTCCATGTGAATCAGGTAGTGGAGTCCAAAGTCGCTTCCATGAAAATGGTGTAGAGGTGTCCAAAGGTGCTTACATGAGGTAAAGGGTTAAACAATTCATTCAGAGGACACATTGTATCATATTACACATAATACAAGCTAAACTGTCAAGTCTGATGAAAATCAGTTGAGAAAAGAGTTTTTGTGAGTGTGTGTGTGTGTACAATTTGGATTTTTAACATAGCTTTAAAATATTTTCATTCATATTGCAAAATTTGTCTGCAGTGTGGCAGATTATAGTGATGTCTAGCACTGGGGCATCATGCCGCAGAAATGTAGCCTGATGTTCCACCCAGTCACAGTGTCCTGACACCAGGCTGACCAGTCCTAACACTAACCTCTTAATTCTGAGCACCAAGTGAGGCAGCTGTTAGTACCATTTTTACGAGCCTTTGGTATGACTTAGCCGGGGTTCAAACCCACGACCTACTACACTAGGCCACCTGAGTAGTATTTATTCAGAAAAGAAGCCTCTAGAGTTGCAAAATGCAAGTAATGACTCAAGTTGCAACAGAAAACAGAATGTAATGCATAAATACAAAACATATTACCAACAAAAGGAAAACAACAAAGAGCTCAATGACCTTGAAATGTTCAGAGGACACAAATGCCCGTTCAACTACTGTATACTTAAAGAAACCTGGGTTCAAGTTGCAAAAGCACTTCTACATCAAACAGGACCCATAAAAAAATTTGACCAAAATCTTCTTAAAATGTACAAATAATTTTAATCCCTAAAATCTTTCATGGGTATTAAAATCTGTGATGCCATGACATACAAGTTAGTTAAAAAGAGGCCATAATTCTTTACAAACTTTACTGCAAAATGGTAAATACAGAACCTGACTTAGATACTCCTGATATTAAGTCACAGGCATTCTATAAAAGTTATAGCATTCTATGAAAGTTATAGCATGATAACAAAATAAGATACAGATGGGATGGGATGGGATGGGATGGATGGGCATCAATGTACGCTACCTAAAAAGAATATGTTGGGTAAAAGCAAAGGAAACTCATAAAATTTTACCTTGGATCCTGGCCACAAACTGTTCCTGAAGTCCTCCTACCTTGTCCTGTATTGGTAGCATTCCATTTATCCCAGGTATTCAATGTTTTCTGTCACACAAATATAATAAAATCAGGTAAAGATATATATATCTTTATCATCCAGATCTACTATGGTGAATTTCAACAAAAAAAGCAGTGGGAGGGGAACTACAGTTTTCCTCTAAATCAAAAGTTCTCCTGTATATGCATCCCAAATAATTGCTGATCTATAATGACTGTCAATCTTTACAGTAAAAATGGATGATTTAATTTTTAATATCTTGATCTTACATGGATTGAGGGTTAAAGTAACTAGAGCTATTAGTGATGGGGACTTCTAAATGGGTCCCCACTCTCAATTGTTTGCTCTGTTAGGGCTGACAAAGAGGAACTTGTGCTGGGAAACACATATTAGGGGAAATCTGGCACTAGGAGATCATAACCCCTATAAATGATGATTGGACATTTTAGCATGTGAAATTGCTGCTTGCTCTTTGGCCTGAAGCCAGTTAAATCATGTGTGAGTGTGTGTGATTTGGATTTTTAACACAGCTTTAACAATCTTTCAATCATACTGCTATGATGTCTGCAGTGTGACAGTTTATAGTGATGTCTAGCACTGGAGCATCATGCTGCAGACATGTAGCATGATGTCCCACCCAGTCACATTGTCCTGACACCAGGCTGATCAGTTCTAACACTAACCTCTTAATGCTGAGCGCCTAGAGAGGCTGCTGTTAGTACCATTTTTATAAGTATTTGGTATGACTTGGCTGGGGTTCAAACCAGCGACCTCCCACATCCGAGGTGGATGCTCTAACCACTAGGCCACCAGAGTGGTCAGTTAAATTATGTCATGCAGGCATAATAAAAAAACTGCAGGTCCTCTGAAACATTAAATTTTGCTCTTGGTAACTGTAACGTTTTATTACTTTGGCAAAAACTAAACTAGTCTTCCCTCATTCATCCGACATATTAAAAGCACCTGAAAAATTGTTACAAATGAAAATGCCACGATATTTAATAGGTTAAAGCAGCCAGTCATACTGCATTTTAATCCTGACCATTCACTGTTGGCTTCTGGTCTATGACCTACAGAGCTAAAAGAAAAGATTTCATATGTTCTTTTTGCCAGCATGGAGACATTTACATAATTTTAGGGAATGCATTATTGTTGCAATTACTGTCCCTTTCAAATTCTGGAAATTTTGTCAGAAAAATCTGGGGCCAACATCTAGGTCTATAAGAGAAGGTTAATACCAAATTCAAATGTTCATGAGCTATGCTGGTTACAAGGATTTGCCATAGTTAATTTAAAATTGACTGGGGAAAGGGCAATAATTCTTTATAATCTGGTCTTGAAAAGATAAAAGCCTCTGTAAGGCACTGTTGCTGAAGGAAGGGTCAGTTTTTTTTTCTGATAAATAATCAATAGAACTTCTTTTGTTTGTCAACCCCACCCACTTATTTAGCTAGAAGGTAAATGACTTTAATACAAAGCTTAATCCAAATATATCTGACACTGACTTTAATCTAAGTTGTGAACAGACATACGGATGGACATATGGATAAACAGACACGTACGCAGATACTAAAGTGTTTGCTATGTCAAGCTTCAGCTAAAATGACAGTCTGAAGGAAGTATTTTACAGATCTGGAAAGCAGGTAAGGAGCAAGCCCTTGAAGGGCAGATGGAAGGAACAAGAAGGGACTGAGTGTGGAGTGCCCCTCTGTTTCTCTCTACCTGAAGCATGGCCATAATGTCAGATTTTAGCAAACTTAATTTTCTATGAAGGAAAACAAATCTGTATCAAACACCTATCAGTGTCTAAATCTGACACATATGCTAAATAAATTCAACACCATGTCAAGTGAAATAAGACTCATAATTCTATCTAATTATCAATGTTGCATTTCTTTAAAAAGAAACTGTTCAAAGTGATTATAATTGGATAGTTTGAGACTGGCAAACATAAAAGACTGGTGTAATTTAACTCAGCCTGAATCTGATATAATTATTTCTTGCCACAGTTTATGCCTGGTACAGTTGTAGAGTTTAAGGAACAAAATGACCAACTTTACAACACACATGTGCAATACACAATATGATTTCCATTTTCCATATATAGTTGCCATTTATTTACAACTATTATACAGTGTAATATCTGGCTGTTACATTGTTGTCTCTACACTGTGAACAAGACTGATCTCAAGATAGATTAAGATAAAGCAGGCAGAGGTTGCACCTACTAAGATTTTTCTTGGGATAGAGTCAGAAGAAAACAGACTGACTAGGTACAGCTTAACTGTACTTATGATTTTGAGTGTTACTTACACACACACACACAGCTGTATGCCATTACCTGATGAGAGTAATTTATCCAAATGCCTATATTACAAAATAAATTTCACTCAACTACACTCTTTCCCATTTTATGCCATTCTACGCTGTGCACTCCCTGTTAACGGGGATAACTACTTACACTACACTTCTTGCTGACAGCTTGAAAACATCCAGAGCCATCATCTCTGATACAGCAGGCTGATTCCTTCTCCTCAGCACGATCTAAGTTGAGCCCCTTTATTATTTCCCGATCTGGTCTCATACAGGGGGAATACTTGGCTCCCAGGTGAATTAGGTCAGCCTGCAGAGAAAATCAGCAGTTATCTAATACTGACATATAATAAAAATTGGACATACACAAATGCATGCACATGGACATACGTAAGTACATACATATGAGTATGACATACATAGGTACATGCATATGGACATACACAGGTACATACCTATGGACATACACACGTACATACATATGAGTAGGACATAAACAGATACATGCATATGGACATACATAGGTACATGCATACTGACATACATAGCTACATGTACATGTAAATGGACATACATACAAGAATAATGCCATATGCAATTAATATTCAATAACAGAGTATAAACAAGAGTCCCTTAAAGGGACTGCAGCTCTACTGTCTGAAATGAATTTCCAGGAAGTAAAGATAAAACCATTCCTTCTATTTACCTGCCGAGATTTGAAACCATCTTGGATATTCATGAGGCATAAGACTTCTAAATTAATTATGGTGTCAGCCACACTGGATTTTAGATCAATACCATTTTCTTTTAGGATAAACTGGACACCATTTGAAGACTTGTGGTGAAAACATCCTATTTTCATATGATCATCCACTATGGAGAATTAGAAACAAGATTTTCATAAGTTCATTGTGGTAGCCATATCTGAGTAAGACTGGCATCATTTTCATTTAGGACCAACTAGATATCATGATTAGTCTCAAGTGAAAACCCCATGTTAATATGGCTTTCTATTTAGGATGAATAGCAGTAACAAGATTTTCAAAACAGTTGCCATGGAGGCCATATGAGACATCAGACTGGTACCATTCTCAAATAGGACCAACTAGACATAATTAGTCTTCTGATGAAAAGCACACATCAATTGGAGTTTTCAGTAAAAAGGTGCAATGACAAGATCTTCTAGATGGCTGCCATAGTGGCCATATCAGATGTCAAATTAACACAATTTTAATCTAAAACCAACTAGTCACTATAAAAAAATCTTCTGGTCACATTAGCACCATTTTAATTTTAGACCAACTAAACATCATAAGAAATCTTTTAGTGTAATAATGAGTCACCATAAGATGTGGCCATATTGGATGTCTGAGCAGCACCATTTTCATTTAGAACCAAGTAGACCTAGGAATGAATATACGTCTAAAGTTTCAAGGCAATCCTCCAAATAATTTAGGAGGAATAGCAATTTTAAACTTGTACAAATGGATGGATGACAGACAACAGGCCACCAGGTAAGCTCTTTTTGGTCTATGATCAGTAGAGCTAAAAATGGTAAAAAAACCCAAAAGGATACTCTGATTACAGGTATACAACATTGTCAGGACCCAAAAGGATACTCTGATTACAGGTATACAACACTGTCAGTGACCCAAAAGGATACTCTGATTACAGGTATACAACACTGTCAGTGACCCAAAAGGATACTCTGATTACAGGTATACAACACTGTCAGTGACCCAAAAGTGTACTCTGATTACAGGTATACAACACTATCAGTGACCCAAAAGTGTACTCTGATTACAGGTATACAACATTGTCAGTGACCCAAAAGGGTACTCTGACAACAGGCATGTAACACAGACAGCGACCAATAAACACAGTATGACATTTAAAATAGAAATGTACAGTTTCCAGTTCATTGATCATGACTAGATAACTGCTTTCATCAAGACTAAAATTAAACAAATACCACATGTCCTAACTGGGACTGCCATTCTCTACTGCTATCTTTTCATTTTTATGACATTATCTTTGCCTTGGATATTGCCATAAACAAGGAGTATATTTCAATGAGGATATAACAATGAATGTCCCAAGAGTATATATATATATATATATATATATATATATATATATATATATATATATATATATATATATATCATTATTTATCAAATTTTCAGAATATTATAAAGAAATTACTTTTTTCACTATCGATAATTTGTATGCTAAAATATTAGCACTTTTTTTAAAAATATCGTTAGGAAAATGATTTCTATTGTGTACTGATGTGCCCAAAAAATTCAATGACAGAAGTGGTCTTGATAAAATGAGTTGCATTATACCATTGCTTGCAATGTGTCTGTGTGATTTGGACTTTTAACGTAGCTTTAACAATTTTCCAGTCAATATCGCTATGATGTCTGCAGTGTGGCTGTTTATAGTGATGTCTAGCACTGGGGCATCATGATCCAAACATGTAGTATCATGTCCCATCCAATCACATTATCCTGACACCAGGCTGACCAGTCCTAATACTAACCTCTTAATGCTGAGCGCCTAGCAAGGCAGCTGCCAGTACCATCTTTATAAGTCTTTGATGTGACTCTGCCAGGGTTCAAACCCATGACCTCCAACCTCCGAGGAGAAAGCTCTAACCACCTAGACCACCAGCACAGTTATTGCTTGCAAATTTACATTACAATGTTTCTGTGTGTAAGCTCCTTCACCTTTTTTCAAAATAAATAATATTTTCAGCAATTTGCATACATTCCAGGTCAAATGATTTATTTATCATTCAAAAATGCTAGTGAAGATTCATTTTATTTCTAAATTTCTTCAAGTTTTTGTCTCACATATTATGATTTCTCCAATGTGTGTGTGTGTGTGTGTGTGTGTGTCTGTGTGTCTGTGTGTGAAGTAGCTCTCAAAATTACTTATATTTTGCAGCTAGAGCCAGAACAGTCCTAGGTCAAATACAGAAAATTGTCAATCCAATGACTGACAGGTCACCTAAGTTTAAAAACCATTGGTGATACCTTTCAAACTGTGTATACTGGGAACATTTTGCACTCAATGCACTTACTATCAAATGTGTAAAAGTTTCATCCTCACTTATATGTTCTAATAACATTAGTCATAAGAACACTAATATAAATCATGAGTACTAACATCAGAAGAACTAATATAAGTCATGAGATCAATAATATTAGTCATAAGAATGCTAACATCAGTCATCAGAACACTAATATGTCATAAGAATACTAATATTAGTCAGAAGAACACTAACATTAGTCATGAGATAAAAAAGTCATAAGAATGCTAATGTAAGTCATAGAACATTATCATCAGTCATAAAAATACTAACATGTCATTAGTCAGAAGAACAATAACATCAGTCATAAGAATATAAAATTAGTCATAACAGCATTAACATTAGTCATAAGAACACCATTAGTCATATGAATACTAACATTAGTCAGAAGAACACTAACATCAATCATAAGAATACTAACATAAAGACACTAATACTAGTCATAAAAAAACCATACCGTATTCGCCAGCCTGTAAGTTGATGCAGAGTATAAGTCGAATTCACTAATTTTGTAAATTTTCCATCCTTTGCCTATATATGAGTCGATTCAGAGTATAAGAGGAGGCCAGGTGAATACCTTGGCTTCGTTTTTTAACACTATAGTAACTTCCGGTTTCATGAATATTAATGGTATCATTGTATGATATTCCATATTACCGGCAATCGTGTAATTGCATCACCAATGCTAACATGCTTGTTCCAGTTTTGATCTGGTGAGAGAGTGAGTGAGTGAGTGAGTTCAGGATAGTTATAATCCATATAGTACAGTTGCCTGACAGTTGTGATTTTACTCCAGTACAAGGCACTGCTATATTCCATTATCAATTGACACAGCTGAATAAACAGTCCATGCGTGTTTTAATTATGATATCCACTGCAACAAGAGCCACATGGCTGTGCATGCTATGTACATGTTAATTAAAGGTCTAACACTTTAACCTGATTATTCCAGTTGAAACTAGTCTGAGTGCAAGATTCAACAGATAAGATAAAATCAGTGAGGCTAACAATAGGAAGATGAGGCTATCCATAGGAAAATCAGAAATGTGAAGAAAATTAAGAGACAGAAAACAGAAAAAGTTAGAAACGAAAAATAAATAAAAATACTTTTTATTATACTTTAACATATCAATGAAATGCTGTATAAAATGTACACAAATGAACAGTTTTATAATATTATTTAACCTGTTAATTGTAATTGAAAGCACATCGATGTTGTAATTCATTTTATTACCTGTAGTAGAACTGTTCCACATTCTGCTGAAGAAAATAATGAGTAAGAATTCACTTAATCATCTCCAATATCTGAAAATCCCTGGAAGTCTTCGTCTTCCATATCAGAATGAAAAATGGTGGCTATCGCAGGGCTCAGATCATTGGAAATGTTCTCATTATCATCTGTCTCCATCTCATCATCCTCATCTGGTTTCTCTATCCTGCTGAAAATTTCTGCTTTAGCAAAGCCATTCACAAAAGCCGATTCAGGAACCCTGTCATATGCATCCTTAACCCAATGTGCAACTGGGGAATTTGTAGTGCGCCACATACATCCCGTGTTTGTGAAGCTGTGCTCGCCTGCCATCATCCAATGTTTCCACAACTTCTGAAGCTCAGCTCTGAAACAGCAATTAACGGAAATGTCTAATGGTTGTAATAACTTTGACATACCACCTGGGATGATGCCTAATGATGTCTTCTTGGTTTCAATCTTCACCTTTGTCTCGGCACTGATGAGTGCACACACAGAATCCATAATGAGGACAGACTTCTTAGTGAGGAAAAATCCACAAACTCGATGTGCGAAACAGCTATCTAACCACTTCCCCTTCATGGTATTGTCCATCCATCCTATTGGATTTACTTCAATCATTATTCCACTGGGGAATTTCTCCTCTGGCATTGTTTTTCTTTTAAAAATCAACATTGGTGGAAACTTTCTGCCACCGGCAGAACATGAGAGAACTACAGTGAAGTTTGACTTCTCATGACCTGTTGTCCTAATAGTAACACTGTTAGATCCTTTAAGCTCAACTGTTCTGTTTATTGGAATGTCGAATGTTAACGGCACTTCATCCATGTTTATCATGTTAGTTATTTACAAATTTTCAGTCTTAATCTTGTCTTGGACATACTCACAGAAATTGTTCAATTTTTCCAAAAAGTCTACCAGTTGTTTCTGCGCCATAGCAGTGTGATGTCTTATACTAAGGCCCCTTCTTTGCATGAACCTCAAACACCATGACATACTGCCACTGAAACTTTCAATCCCTAACTCAGCTGTGATTTCCTTTGCCTTGAGTCTGAGTTCAACAGAGTTCATTCCACGACACATGGCATGTTGTGTCAAGACATAAACTTCTAATTTATCCTCAGTATAAATCCACCCTGCTTTGCAGCCACAATTTGCTTTCTTTGGGTTTTTTTGTAGCCCATAATGCAACCTTAGCTTTAAGCCAATCCCGGACTCAATTTTAACTTACACCATAATTCCTGTGAGCAGCCATATTCCCACCTTTCTCTTCCGTGAAATTTACAACTTCCAGCTTAAAAGCCGCTGTGTAAGACTTGCATGATTTGACGGGAGGCATTGTGAGATAAGTTGTATGATTTGTATGGGGATATTTATATGAATGATTATGGCTGAAAAGATTGATCAAAACATGCCTAACACATTAAAATGTGCCAGTACTATGGCAATGAAAACAATGCTCACGGCTAAATTCATTATTTACATCCAGAGAAGGGAGTGGGCATCATTTCCTGTGGCTCTTAATCCACTTGATATTAAAAACCAGTAGCATAATTGATGCGGATTAATGATAAAGAACAACGGGGTACCGGTAACTACTATCGGTAGCCAAAGCCAATATCAGGGTTTAAATAATTGTGGCAACTGAATTTGATTGTTGTTGGAAACCAAAGACCAATTTATCAACTACTGGTATAATCAAAGAGAAATACTGAAATAACAGCTGGTTAAGAATGAATGAAGGTGATGTGTTGACATCACAATTTGCTTTAAACTGAAATGAAAAACTAAAAATAGATCATTGATGATCTATGAGTAGTCCATCTATATATCAGAATTGTAGGTTAGTTTAAACCATATTTATTTGAGAAACTTTGTCAAATATAATTACAAACATATGATTTGGGGGATTGAGTGAAAGCATAATCTATGGTATTTTATAAATGATCATAAAACACTCAAGTTAATATGGATTACATCCCTTTGTAGGATCAATTATATCAACGAAAAAGCTATACCGGTAATTGCTCACGTGTGTCCAACAGTATGCTGGAAAATCAAATATCAATGGACCAGTGGCTAAAATGTGATCAGGAAGAATGAGGTATGGTTAAAAAAGGATGAAAAAACAAAATTATTTCATATCCATTTTAGGAACAAACAATATGCTTTGAATTAGTACTGTACACTATAGAGTATAGACCATAAGTGTGCTATGCAGCCCAGTGAATTTTTTACCGGTAATTGTTTTCTTTTATTTCATGTTTGAGAAATAAGAAAATACACACAGAATGCAAACTATATACTGACAAAACTTATAAATATAAATGCAGTCATATTAGTTTATAACAATTTATTGACATAATAATTGAACAAGAATTGGTACTTCTATGTGACCTGTTTTCGATTATGCCGATTATAGAGCAATTTTAACAGCATACCGGGTACCGTAATCTATATATAAGTCGATGCAATTTCAATGACATAATCCATATATAAGTCAATTCGGAGTATAAGACGAAGACCTGACTTTCAAGTAAAAAATATTGACTTATAGGCCGGAAAATACGGTACATAAAAATGAGTATCTTAAATTGCAATTGTGACTATTGTGTTGGTTTATAAAGTCTCAGATTAAAAGTACTAGCTTAATAATTTAACAACCATAGACAACTGTAAACACTGCCATGTCAAACAAACTGCATATTTAATGAAGATCTGGTGTGAACAATTATCGCTATCCACATACTATCTGTTTTGTTTTTTTGTCTTACTGTCCACAGCCCTCATTGCATACGTGCATATGGATTTTGCACCTATCCAAACCACTGTAAAGTCATCATTATGATAATATAAAGGGGGGGGGGGTAATACTAATTACAATATTTCTATCCAACAGGAATGAGCAGTGTTTGAAAAGTGAATTTTATTTTTCGAATATGTAGAAAGAATTCACCACATATTTATCCCCAATTAATTATCAAGCACTGCAAGTGATAATAATTAATAAATTGGACAAAATAGAAACTGAAAACTAAAATAAAATCAAGATAGAAATGAATGTCCAGGAAATTGTTTTAGAGAATTAATATACCATGGTGGTTGTTTTAGAGCATAGGTGAAATATTCTTAAGTTTATGCTTCAAACTCATTTTATCAACACATAATTGCTGTCTCAAATTGTATGTACTATTGGAAATGTTTACTACCTTTGAAAATATGATACATCAAAAAGTTATGGATCCCAATATTTAGAATATGTGTGGTAACAATTGCTCTGGATGTGAATTTTTTTCTCATGATCAACATCGGTACTTACAATTTTTATGAGAAAATAGATGTTTTGCAAAAATGAAGATTATCCTTAATTATTTACCAAATAAATGTATTTACACACACACACACACACACACACACACACACACACACACACACACACACACACACACACACACACACACACACACACACACACACACACACATAAGGGATACATTTTACTGAAATACAAATGAATATAAGATGGAAACAGTTGTACCTGTCTGGGTCCTATCCAGAGGTTGTCAGTCTCAACATACCGTGTCATCTCATAAGCCAAATTGGGTTTCTTAATCTGAAAAAAATTTAAGCCAAGTATTTCAGTCAATATTAACAATGTTTAAGGCATTGTTCAAAACTGCACCTTTCCTGTGGCCTGAAATTAAGAATTTTCAATGCAGGTTGTCAACATTTTAAAGACTTTTGCTATTAGTGTCAATAGTTACTAGTCCAAGACAAATTTCTTAAACTAAATTCAATCACAGGCTCAAGGTCTTTCCATTTGTGTGAAAACCAATTTCTGGAGTAAAATATGTTTCACTGATAATACGTACCCCAATCATAATATATTAGGAGTTCTAGTTCTCTGCTAAAACCCAGCTCTCCCAAAACAGAAAATATGTTGTCTTTTGGCTTGTCTTTAGCAATAAAAGTGCTAAAATGTTGTCTGCTTATCAAGACAGAAGCCAAATATGAGCTGTCTTCTCTGCCCTTGGATTGTGGAGCTGGTACCAGATTCCTATGATTCCTCAATTACTTACTGGAGCAGAAGAGTGTGGCTTGGGAATGGGAACAAGTTTCCTTCAATTCAAGTATTATGGATGAAATATATTTACTCCAAAAATTGGTTCTTCTTCAAATACATTACCTGATCATAAATATGTTATGAGAATTGAAAAGAGCTGGAATGAGTTACATACCTTTATCCCAGTGTTGGTCCTGACTATGGTCATTTCACAATGATGCCTGCAGTATGACAGTTTATAGTGATGTCCAGCACTTAGGCCATCATGCCACTGACATTTAGCATCAAGTCCGACCCAGTCACATTATCCTGACACCAGGCCAACCAGTTCTAACACTAGCCTGTTAATGCTCAGTGACAAGCAAGGAAGCTGCTAGTACCATCGCTATAAGTCTTTGGTATGACTCAGCTGGGGTTTGAACCTGCAACCTCCCACATCCAAGGTGGATGCTGTAACCACCAGGCCACTGGAGGGATCCCCATGATTTAAATAATGTCAGATAGAGAACAGTTTCACTTGAATGCTATGCAGGTTTTGACTGCCATAACCTCATAAGCTGATATGCATATGAAATTAAATGGTTCGGGGTTAATTGGTGGATACCTCAATGGATCCAGCATAAAGAGCTTGAGTGGAAATATAATCCCTTCCTTTTCCAAGTGGTAAACATGAGTTCTCTCTCTTCTGATCAGCACAGTACATTACAGGTACCCTTTCAATGCCTTAAACAGGATAAGAAGATGCCCTCATGAAGAAAGGTCCAAAGCAGACAGCAGTTTCAAAATGAAAGACTGATTTCCAATGGGCAGGAGCCTGTTTTTAGCAATGATATGAGGGGCTATAAAAGAAAATGAACCATTGTAATAGAACAGCTGATAGTTTGGGGTCAATCAATGAGGCATGAATTTCACTGATTCTGCCTGCTAAGGTTAAGGTGAGTTGGAAGTACACATTGTATGCAAGATGTGTCAGTGAGGCTTAAGACATAGGTTTTAAGGCTGCCATCTTCATTTCTAAAACCATGTCATACAAAAGGCCTTAAATCAATACAATATTTGTTCTAACCTACCTCTTCCCTTCCATTTAATGATTAAATAAGTCATAAATCTTGGACAGAGCCAACTTATTCTCATTGAGGAAGTTATCTATCTGCAGTACTAAGGCAGAAAAAGCAAAGACATTTCTCTGCTTGCACCACAGCAAGACGTTTTCCAACTCCCCTCACTGGATTTCAAAGGGACAAGCAATCTTGCCAGGCAAGCAGATTCAGCATTTCTGGATTGGGATTGGAAAACCTGCATGCCTAGTTGTTTCAGTATTGTTGATATCCATGGTTTGTCACTCTTATGGGGAGCAATAAGGGCAAGTCTGCACATGGATTATGCTGCTGCATAAGCAATGAAACATGTTCCAAATCAGATAAAGGGAACCAATTTATCAGGCTTATGGCTATGAAGGTTGGGAGATGAGGGCTGATAGCCAGGAAATCCTCATTATCAGAAATAGGTCCAGTATGTGTCAACCTCAAAGGGCATGGATTCAACCAAAGATAAGTCCAAATGGTATGAAGTGGAATGAATATGCATGTATGTATGTATGTATGTATGTATGTATGTATGTATGCATGTATATATGTATGTATGTATGTATCTGTGTATGTATGTATGTATGTATGTATGAATGTATGTATGTATGTATGTATGTATGTATGTGTGTATATGATAGTGTTCGATGGCACCTCAGCACAAAAGTGGTTATGTTGGTCCAACTAAAGGTAAAGTTTGATGTTGTTTTGGGTTTAATGCCATTTTTCAGTACATGGTAGGTTATAATGCCAGTAAAACTGGTGGCGGAAGAACCCAGGAAAATCCTGATAAGAACCACCGACCCACAGGAAACTACTGGCAGCTTTCTCATATACCCACACTGACTGAGCCTGAGAGTCAAACCCACATGGACTGAGGTGAGATAGCAGTGTTCTGTAAATGCAAGTGCCTTAGACCACTCAGCCACCCAGGGCCACAGTAAAGTTTGAAAATACAAAATGAATTGCAGAATTTAGGAAGATAAACTCTTCCAAATAAATGTAGATATTAAGTACAACAAAATAAAATATTGTTAGATGTCTAGGCTCGTAAAAAAAGTAACAAGAAAAGAGTGAAGACAACAAGCTTTGTAAAATTTAACATAATAATTTATTTCCCTAGGGACTAACTCATAACCCTTTAAGATGCATTCCTTAACCAGATCATAGTCAACACTTTGCTGTACTGACAGGGATGCATAGATATATCGGGCTTTGCCAAAAAGTACATTGTAATAATCGAGTCCAATGCTCCACTGGCCATTTCAAATTCTCAGCAACTTTTTCAAAATAAGGCAAATATTTGTCTACTTTTTTTTGCTAAAAGGAGGTACTAGCCTAAAATTCTTAGTAATATCAAAACTTTAATTTGTGTGTGAAGTGGGAATGTGCATTTCACTTGCCAGCTCTATTTCTTTTATTCTAAATTGATATTCCCTCTCTTCCTTCTCTCTCTGCATTTGCATGTCTGTCTGTCTGTCTGTCTGTCTGTCTTCCTTATCTAATTGCATCTGCATTTGTTTTTCTCTCCCCTCTTTCTCCAATAGCATTTGTTTTTCTTCTTTCTGTAACTGCATTTGTTCTTTCTGTAACTGCATTTGTCTCTCTTCTTTTTCTTTCTGAAGTTCAAGCTTTCTTAACTCTAATTCCATCTTGTATTTTAATTTTTATTCCTTTACTTTTATATCAGAGTCTGATACAGACTTTAACTGATCAAAACCAAAACGCTTTTATCCAAAACACTCTTTTCTACCAAATACTGGACCAAAATGTTTTTTATTTCTTGTTTTGTTAAAGAAGCTTTTGCCTCAGAAAGATCATATTTTCTAGCAAGTTCAAGCAATTCATCTTTTCTCAAACAGTCCAACTGCTCCTGGGTAGGATTTGAAAGAAAGATCTCCACTTCTGATGACATTGTAAAAAGCCTGTTGATTTCACTAAAGATTTCAAAAATATGAAATAATAGTTGGGATTTAAAAAATTCTGAAAACTAGGGGAATTTAAATTTCAAAAAACAAGTTTCTGAAATATTTTAGCCAAATTCATATATCACGGATGAGCCCCAATTTTCTTGTTACATGTCTAGGATCATACAAAAGTAACAAGAAATGAGTGAAGACAACGAGCTTTGTAAAATTTAACAAAATAATTTATTTCCCTAGAAAAACAAGGTAAAAATGAGAAAAAGGACTTAACGGTTTACGAATCAAATCCAAAATGAATCCAAGAATTAAAAAATATAAGTCCTATCAATAAAAACCCCTAAGTGAATCACAGTTCAAATCCTGATGAAATTCAAGATGGAAGGCGATGACGTATGTCTTAACCTTCAAAGTGTTGCCGTGTCAACAGCTCCTTGTTGAATCACAAAGAATAATATTCCAGTTTGGAATTCCAAATAATTTTCAATAAATGTCTTTGTCCAGGAATTTTGTAAGGAGCACTTATATGTATATTTCTCCAAGGAAATGAAACATTAATTAAAAAAAACAAAATTCAACTCAAACTGGTCACAACAAAACACCTTTGAGCTTCAAAGGTTTAAAGCACAACTGGCAATTTATTCTTATAACATTGAGTTATAAGACTATCTAAAATGCAAAACAGATTCCCTGATGGGGGTCAAAAATTCATCCCACTGGGAAAACCAAAAGTTTGTAGCAATAAACACGTTATTTGTCACATAATCCAGGTATGGCCTAAGCTAAAATAAATGGTTCTTACTCTGGGGAAAAAAAAAAAAGAAAAAAAAAAAAGTTGTTTACTCCAAACTCTATCTGATTTCGGAATCAAGGTCAGCAAATAGATACAGTGTTTCAACTACTGGCTGTTTACCAGGTCAAACAGAACTGAATTGACTTTCTAAAAAAAATATCAAATCCAGCAGACAAAATGATCATTACAATAACATGTAATGGAATAAAATAAAATAAAAAAAATTTAAAACTAACAAACAAGTAATTAAATTACATATACATAACAATATAAAATGTAAAGATGTTTAAATTTTGTCAAAATGTAAATAAAATAACAAATAAAGGTAACATACGTAAAACATGTGATGGATTAAAATGTAGTGAACCTGACGATGATCATGACGGATGAAACCACATGTGAAAAGGAATCTAAAGCAAGACAATAAAGAAAAAATGGAGTCTTTGTCTTTATACAAACGTTGCAAACTTTGTGTTTGGAGATTGTATGATGTCAAGGATATTCAAGGATCCTGGAGACAGGGTTTGTGGAAGTAAGACTCAGACACTTCCAAAAAAACCTGTGAATGGAATATGAAGATACACATCTTGGAGGTCTAAGGTGGCTATGCCAAGTCCCTCCTGAATGGTGCTGAACATCTACCTATAGGTATCTATAACATCTACCTTAGGGCATCCATCTGAAGCTTGGGTGTCCATGTGAGTCCAGAAAAGAGTGAAAGACAACAAGCTTTGTAAAATTTAACAAATAATTTATTTCCCTAGATTACAAAGTGAAAATGAGAAAAAAGAACTTATGGTATTGCAAATTAAATCCCAAAATACTCCAAGAATTACAGACACAAGTCCTAATAATATAAAGTCCTTAATAAAACTCAGTACAAGTCCTGAAGAGATCCAAAACTGAAGGCAATGACGTGTCTGTTATAGCTTATGGAGTGCTGATGTGTCAACATTCTTTTGTTGAATCACAGTAATATAATTCCAGGTTTGAATATATTATAAATTCCAGTGAATGTCTTCCAGAGAAAATAGTCACTTGAATTCAATAATTTGAAGAAAATAAAATCCAGCCCAAATTGGTCACAACATAATACAACTTGAAGGCACTAGATATTAAAGCAAGAATGACCCAAGTCCTCACAATTACAAGAGTATACAGCTCTCTACTTGACCTCAGGTCACAATTAGCATTTTCTTAAAAACACCATTACCTAATGGAAAATAACCTTCTAAAATGATCTAATGAGCCCTGTTTACTTACAACAATCTGTAAAATTCACTTATTAAATTCCAAAAACCCAACCCAAATAAACATATTTACTCCTCTTTGTTTACCTGAATAATAATCCTGATATTAAGCTCATACACATAGAGATTAATTTAACTATGTATTAGTTGTTGAAACAAAATGAAATAAAAAAAGTTTGTAAAAGAGTCAGTCAGGTCAAGCAGAAATGAACTCAATTTTGGACAAGGTAAAGTTCAACAAACAATGTTACATTACAACAGCATGTAATGAAATAATTTTTGTTAAAACTAACAAACAAACAATTAAATAAAATATATATAACACCTTTAAGTTCATGTGTGTGTGTGTGTGTGATTTGGATTTTTAATGTAGCTTTAAAAAAATTTCAGTCATATCTCTATGATGTCTGCAGAGTGGCAGTTCACAGTGATGTCTAGCACTGAGGCATCATGTCGCAGATATGTATCATCATATCTCACCCAGTCACATTATCCTGACACCAGGCCGACCAGTCCTAACACTAACCTCTTACTAATGAGCGCCTACCGTGGCAGCCATTAGTATTTTTATTAGTCGTTGTATGACTCAGCTGGTGTTCAAACCTGTGACCTGCATCCGAGGCGGATGCTCTAACCACCAGGCCACCGGAGTGGTGCCCTTTCAGTGAGGCGAGAGTTTACTTCCTGCTGCAGAACATCCGCCTTACATGGGTGGCCTGCAGAGGAAGGTTGAGGAACATGATCTGGAGGCCCTCCAAGATGATTGTGAGATCCACAAGTTCTTCAAGCATGAGCATTGTGTCATTTTCTGTTAGATAGAGGCTCAAAGTGAGAGAAAATGCTCCTCCTCTCCCTACATCCTGTTGTCACTTGATATGGGAAACTGAAGCCTAGCCAAACGGGATGGTTTGGAGGAGGATTCCCTATCATGCATGCCACAGAGGGGTCATTCATACTTCACTGGTCATTCTTGCGAAATAAAGGCTGGGTGCTGGGCCTTTGGTAAGTCTGACTCTTTGGCAGCCTGTTCCCCTGACCTCCTCTACAGGACCATGAAACAGAAGACTGAAATTTGAGGAGTGCTTTGTGGTAATTTCTGAGAGGCCTGCATGATGACTGGAATGCATCTCTCTCTAGAAGCTGCAAGGTGATGGAAGCAGCTATGGAACAGTATAATGAGTGCTATGTTGCTCTGTTGAATACAAAAGACTTGCATGTCAGTGAAAGATATGCTCAGCTCGCTCAAAAATAGCCAGGGTGACATGATTATGCAAGCTTAATTGCCAATATTTTGTTGCATATCATATAATGGTTTTGATGGCTTCAATCCAGCAGACAATGGACTTGTGCATGTACATTCTGTAAGTGAGAGGTACCATGTATGGGATGAAAATGAAGCCTCCTGTGAAGGTAGTGATGACTTGGCTAGAATTTTGCTGAGTCACCTTGTGCATCACATTGATCATATAGACTCCTGCCTGAGAGTTAGTATGGCTTCTGGACCATACACATTGCAGGTCATCAACTCCCGAAGCAATGCCAAGAACAGAACTTTCTGTAATCTCTGGGTACCGTATTTTATGTATTTTTTCGTACCCTTTAATTTTTCGTACACAATCCAGTTATCAAAATAATAATTATTTAAATGTATCATAATTTTTCGTACATATCACTTTGTATTATTTGAAAAATTCATTAAATTATCGGACATAAAATTTCCACTAAGAAGATTTACGTTTGCAAAAAAGATCGAAAATACCATATTCCCATTTTGTCTTTAAAAATTAATGATTAATTGTTGGTGAGAAAATATAATGATTGATGCATAAGCATGGGCGCCCACAGCATAGGTCAAGGGGGGTCACGTGACCCCCGTGGAAATCATACTGCAATATATATTCTGACAAGTTTAATCATGCAAATGAAGCTGAAAATATGTCACAAGATTCTGTTCAAAATGCTTAGTAAATATTAGCTTTAGTTTCAGACTGCTTATCATACTAACTCTCCCAGCCGTGACTGACTGACCCCCTCCCCCCTTTTTGCAAAAGATCCTGCAGGCGCCCATGTGCATAAACTCTTACTGTCATTACAATATCTACTGGTGTTTATTAACAAATGAACAAAGGACTTTACAGACCATACCTTTAAATATTATCATTAATTAGTTCTCCTTATTAAGTTCGTCACCGTAACAAAACACCATGTGCATTTTAAAACGAGTTCGGAAGCCCTTTGATGTTGTCTTATCCAACAAAAATTACATCTCAGTACATGCTAAAGTGAAGACCACAGACCACTGGTCAACTAGCCTTATTGTTTCATTAGTCATACAAACATAAAATATAAAAACCTTGTCATTTTCCATCGTAAATTTTAAAGTCACGGACTCCGTTAAATCGATTCGTATATATACATATACTATCTTTTAAGCGCTTGTTCTGTTTTGACTTGGATATAATTAACATTTTATTGCAAATCTATTCTATGATATACCCCACTATTATCTTTATTGATGAGTTCGAATAACAAGTAATGCATATGATCGCTTGTCCTTATAACATCTGCTATATGGACAACAGCTTCAATAGCACATTGACAGACTTTCATTTCCCTAGAGTGAGCCTCATTTCCCTACTGGAAGCCTCGCTGATTTGACCTCTTCAGTCGATTCTTGCCCTCAATCTGGTTTCAACTGGAATAACCATAGCGCTAAGCATGTTTAATTACCGTGTAAATAACATTGCATAGCCATGTGGTTGTTGGGACAATGTACATCGTAATTAAAACAAGAATGAACTGTTGATTTAGCGGTGTTTATTCCTAATGGAATATAGTAGGGTCATAATACATGAGGATTATCCCACTCGTCAGGTAACTGAAAAGTGTTTTTTTCTCTTTGCAAAAGCTACAAATAAAAACTATACTGAATAAATACGGTCTTGTACACCGAAAAAAATTTGTTTGATTGATCTCTCTGACACACACACACACACACACACACACACACACACACACACACACACACACACACACACACACACACACACACACACACACACACACACACACACACACACACACACACACACGCACATGCGCATTAACTTAAACGTTGATTTCAAGTTCTTTATTTTTTATTGCAATTTGATAATGAGATTATTGTTGCGGTAAAAATACAACTTGCACTTAATTTCTTGACGATGTGGGGTCGTATTGTTGCGTACAATTTACCAATAAATAATACCCATAACTTATACATGTTCAAACCATCTTGATCATTTTGCCAATATTACACAACATAACAGCTACATATGTTCTAAATGCAGACGAGCTTGCACAATGAGACATAATTCTCTCCCTCTCTCTCTCTCTCTCGTTCACTAATAACAACAGTACTTTTGATTTATGAGACAGAAATACACTTTTACTTTGTACGTTTGTACCGTTAGATTGTTGAGTAGCGTGTGTACTGTAGAACTTGTTTTGGTACGATCCCTTTATTTTTTGTACACGGTCAGCACCACCAAATGATAATTATTTATTTTACATATAATTTTTTGTACACTGAAATTAATAATTATTTTTTCGTGTACGAAAAATTACATAAAATACGGTAGTCAGAATAAACACTTCAAAGACCCCCTCAAGTCATCACTGAACATTTCAAATTGACCCTGAGTCGCAGAGAAATCTCACACAGGATCACTCCATCTGGTGCAGTCTTATCATTACAGGAGCTACAGACTTTGAACCGAGAAGAAATGCAGAGGCAGTGCAGAAGCACAAGCAACGAAAAGCTCAGAACTGCAGCACGTCCACTATTGGTCAAACAAACCCCAAGCATCATATCTTGTCCACTGTGCCAAAGACAGTTCAGAGCACAAATTAGCCTGATCAGTCACTCACACAAACTGAACCAGTTATGGTCATCTTAGAACTTGAAGGATTAAGAACACAATACATGTGCCTAAGACAAATTGAATGCACATGTAAGGTTTCAGAACAAAATCTATTTGTATAACCATGTAATTGTTTCCCACCAAATAACTTCTGATATGCTCTAAAAATCTGTGAGAATTAATTCAACACCACATCAATGAACAAGGTTCATACCCCCCCCCCCCGCCCCAAATTATTTTTCAAGGACTTTTCAAGTTTTCAGCATTTTTTGTTCTTCTGGAAATCGAGCTTTCTTCATGTGTTGCTAAAACAACTACATAAATAGGTGCAAAAATACATGAAAAATATGTAACTAATTAGTGCAAGATAACAGCAAAGGGATGCTACTCCATCTGGTAAATACCCATGTCATTTGCTTTTGGATCCAATTTTATCTCATTTTATTTATTTACATATTCATATTTGGGATATAAATAACAAGAAAAATTCTGAATTTAAAAAGTGATGCATTTTATTCAGTTTTAACATTGTTTATTCCATCAGATAAATATAATAAGTTAGGGGAAAAATTCAAGTTTTTCAAACAATTCAAGGACTTTTCAAGGTTCAAACCAACATTTCAAAATTCAAGGACTTTTCAAGGCAACCAGGCAAATTCAAGGATTTTTGTAAGGTTGTACAAACTATACTGTAGTTATGTGATCAACTGTAACATACCCTGACTTCTAATTCTACCAGCTCTTTGTCCACATCTGTATTACTCAATCATGCAAATCTGATAAATTATCAAAATTACTGTTGCCTACATTTTTTTCATAGCCTTTGTGCAAGTTATTGATGCCTACCTTGTATCATAGCCCTCATACATACGAGTTATTGATGCCTACATAGATAGCAGAGCCAATGAGTTTACTGATACCTACATCAATATCACAGCCCATACGAGGTACTGATTCCAACATTGATATTATAACCCATATGAGTTATTAATGCCTATACTGATATCAGAGCCCATATGAGTTATTGATCCCTTCACTGACATCATAGCCCATGAGTTATTGATGCCTACATTGATATCATAGCCCTTATGAGTTATTGATGCCTTCAATGATATCATTGTCCACGAGTTATTGATGCCTTCAAGGTCATAATTTTAGCATCAGACCTACAGAAACAAAGTTCGCAGCCTCCATTTTGGATTAGGGAGAATCCAACTCAGTTACTGTTTGTTAAATATCAAATTAGGACTTTATCTTAAATGGCAACAATGTGATGTCATTTACTCAATGCCTAAAGTTTACAAATGACCATATTCTGTTAAAGTGGTGCTACAAAAACCAGCTAAAAATAGCCAATGTTTAGTCTTAGCATCAAACCTGCTTTTATGGATATGCACGGGAGTCCTCCAAACATGCTTATATGGAGGTGCACAGGTATCCCAACATGTTCATAAGCAAAGCAGATGGCAGTGTCAAAATCTCCTTTCAAATGAATGTGGTAATGAGTTGCAAAATTGCTCATGTGAGGTAAAGGGTTAATTGGTTTCAACTGCTCTCATTAGACAGTCCAAAAATATAAAAGTGCCAAAATTTACAGAGGATGAATAGTGTGCTGAAATTACAATCTGTATCAAGAAAAATAAAAGTGCCTCAATGAGACTGACAATATACTTTCTGAAAAGAATTTCCAGGAATCTAAGATAAGACCATTTCTTTTTTAACTACTTAGTGTTGAAACTGTATCTGATATTCTTGGATTACCGTTCAGGAGGAGTATCAATAGCATGATTGTAAAGACAGTCATTGCAGCAGATTAATGGGATGTGATACTAACACCATTTTCATTTAGGACCAACTAAATGTCACAAGAAAGACTTTTAGTGGAAAAAAAATGGATGTCGATACAACCATCCATGTCGGAGAAGCACTAACAAGATTTTCAAGATGGTGGATACACTGGATGTCAGATGATGTTTCATTCAGATCCAACTAGACACCATAACAAGTCTTCTGGCAAAAACCATATGTCAACAGGATTTTCCATTTACTACAAGGAATAGCAGTAACATGATTTTAAAGATGGCTGAGATACTGGGTTTTGGTGAAAAAATGCATGATAATACAACCATCCATTTATGTACCATTAACATGATTTTAAAGATGGTGGCCATAATGGATGTCATATCAGCACAATTTTCATTTAGGACCATCTAGACATCATAAAAAGTCTTTCAGTGAAAACCCCATGTCAGCATGACCAAACTTCCAGGAGAAGTAAAAACAAGAGTTTCGAGATAAATGACATGATGTCCATATTGGAAACCAGAGTGGCACCATTTTTATTTAGGATCAGCTGGACAGCATAAAAAGTCTTCTGGTGAAAACCCAAATGCCAATAGGAGAAGCTGTAAAAAGATGGCTTCCATGGTGGACATATTGGAGGTCAGATAGGCACCATTTTAATGTAGAACCAACTAGACAAAGTAAGAAATTTTTATGCAAACCACATGTTCATCTGATGTTTTCTTTAGGAGGAATAACGATAAGAAGATGTTAAAGATGGTGGCCATTTTGGAGGCCAGATTGGCACCATTTTCATTTAGGACCAACTAGACATCATTTGAAGTCCTTTAATGAAAACCCATGTCAGTATGACCATACTCCATGTTAATATGATCATCTGTTGAGGAGGAGTAGCAATAACATGATTTTCAAGATGGTCACTGTGGTGGCCATATTGGATGTCCCAGCAGCACTATTTTCATTTAGGTCCATCAAAACCTTGGGATGAATGTATGTGTAAAGTCACAGGGCATTCCTCCATGCAAAATATGAGGAGTAGCAGTAACAAACCTGTGATGTATGATGGGTAACAGGCCATCCCATATGCTCATCTGATGTATGTATAACCAGACGTCCAGTCGAGCTAAACAAAACCCAAAATGGATCGATAATGATCTAGTTGGATATTTATTCGTAGTTTTAGCTTGCAATAGTTCTTTAATAAATATATGATGATAATGTACCAAATATATTCATAATCATTTTTTATGGTCTACAACACTTTGTCCATTCACTTATATGAATGAAAATAAAAATAAAAATAAATTATGCTTCTTAATTATATGAAGCAGTCAAAAATGCAGTCTGGAAGAATGAGATATGGTAGAAAATCAACAAGTAAAAGCCTGCTTGTAACAGTTTATAACAATAAATAAGGTAATATGTGATGTTCAGTATGATGTGCAATGAGAAATTCTTAAGGTCTATTTTAATTTTAGCATGCATCCTGTAAACAAGATGATGTTTAATTACCTTTTTTTAATTTTTATGTTGGAAAAATCAGAAAATATGCACCTATAGAAAAAGAAATAAATGTGTAATGACTTTGTAACCGGTCAGTGCTGGTTGAACATGTGGCAATTGTGCCTATTACATCATTAATGTGTTTGATTCTGTAAGTGAAAGATCACTGAAAAGGTTCTATTTTTTTAATACAAATCTTCAAACATGAAAACTAATCATTTTTTTCCTTTTCCATGGCTTACATCCATTGTGGTATGCATAACTCTGTCATAAAAATGGTAGTTTTCATAGCTGAAATTTTAGGAAAAATATTTTATTACATTTATCAAGATAAAGAGAATATCAAATATTTAATTTACTATTTGCATTTTGAATATTGTTGTCTCTATCACAACCAAAATTTCTGTGAAAGTTTTAACAATAATTTAAGCTAATACAATTGTTTACGTAGTATATAGTAACAACAAGACAAAATTCAAGACATAAAAACAAAAAATAAGAGGAACCTGTCACACATCATCTGGATCTGGTTGGTCCTACATCTTCAACACCACTGGCCACATGGACCAAAAATGTAATGTTTGTGGGCCACACATGATACGTATTATAGCAATTATACCATAATTATAGATCTGTCTTTTTGAATAAGTGCAGGCCACACAAAAAAAAAAGACCTGTGGGACACATTTGGCCCAAGGGATGTTAGTTGGACCAGTCAGATCTAGATGTTCAAAAGAAAGAAGACAAAAAAGTAAAACTCCATGAGACCTAGAAATAATAAAATATGGTTATGTTACTCACAAACTCTGTGTAGACAGTCTCAGAACTTCCAATAGGAGCTATTCTATAGACAGCTACTGACACAATAAAGCAAACAATCTGAACAAATGTCACCCAGTATGTGAAAAAGGGCCTGAAACAACAAAGAAAAATGAAAAATGGTTATTATTAAACAGTTTGAATAATAAAAATTTAAAAACTACTAATAATCTGAGGAAATAATTTCTTATCAGTAAAAACAAAACAATTCAAAAATCTATGCCAAATGAACTAGTGTACTTTTAAATTACAAACTGATAAAAGGATATAAGAAATTTTTTAAAACCAATGAGAGAGATGTAGTACATTGGTTGTATCTGACATGCACATTATTTCAATTAAATGCTTTTTTGTAATCTATTTAAATGTCACTGCATTTTTTGCAACATATATGCAATATGCCACATTTTGACAGGTTCAGAAATTAGTCAAATTTTGATTTAACAAAGGATCATACTGATGGCTTAGACACATGTGGTCTTTTTGATCAAAACAGCTGTCACAGCTGTCCATTGTTGCAAGAAAGTACTCGTGTTCTCTTTTCCAACAACATTATATACAGAGCTACATTGTAAGAAAGTGGGTGGTGGTGAAAGAAAAACATTTGAACTTGTGGTAAAATGTTTCTTCTAAAATCTTATTCATGTAAACAGGATCTCTTCTGTAACATGCTATTATTAAGGAAAAAAAAAACAGACTTCATAGATGAAACCAACTTTTGGTGCAAAATAAGTTTCTTTGATAATGTTTACTTGACCATAATACCTTAGGCATACAACCACTACCTAGGTCAATATAACCTGAGCTAAGATGTTGACCTTTCCATCTTTTAAAGATATAAATAAATAAGGTCTACCTCTTTGCTATGGCTCAGTTTGTTTCAGGTACCTGTTAAAAGCTCTCACTGTAGATGACCCTGCGGTGAAGCGTCTAACAAAACAGAGGTTTCACAAAAAATAATGGATTGCCCATGAATTGGAGCCTGTTTTTAGCAATAAAAGCAAGGGTTGCCACAAGTGAAATTGCACCATCACAACAGAATTGTAGTTTGGATTGATTGGCCAACAAGGCATGTATTTCACTGATCCTGTCTCCTGTAGCTAAGCCACTAGGAAGCCAGTTTTATATGAGAGATGAGCCAATGATGCTCAACATAGTGGTTCAAACGGTGCCTTGTTCTGCCTATGTCATTACCTAAGGTTGATGCCATTTGAGGCAAAAAGCCAGGGCCTTTGGTTGTGAAACTTGTCAAAGTTTGCCAGAAGATCAGAGAGGTCTTAGTTTTGTCCAATACCCTCCCTCCAAGATGATGAAACATCTCAGAAATTGTAGAATGGAAACCTAGCACTATGATGGGTGCTAACTTCTTTACCTCAAAAAGCCACAGAAAAAGTTAGCTGACAGGGGGTAAGAATGCTGACAGGGGTAAGAATGCTTAAAGAAGTGTAATGTGACCCTGCTCACACCACTGCCTGAAAATTCTCCACTTCACCCTGCACATTTTCAGATTGGTGGGCCTTCTCTTCTTGCTTGAGATGGTTGTACACCACTTGTTCTAAGAAATGTTTGCCCCAAAGGGACTGTTTGATATGACCAGACAAGCAGGTTCAATAGATCTGGATTCAGATGAAACGTCTGCCATCAGGGTTGTCTGAGCAGGTGAGAAAGACCACAATTTTTCTTGGAATTCCCACTAACAGATATAATAAATCATTTATCCATGACTTTTTTCCACCTGAGGGGAGCAATTATGACAAGGCAACACTCCAGTTCCTTTGCCTTTTGCAGGACCTTTGGAATCATAGATCTTGGAGGATAAATGTATGTGTCCATACCATTTGAATCTATTTAAAAAGCATTAACTTCCCAGACCTTCAGATCTTGGACTGGGGAGACAAAGTTTGGGAGTTTTGCACTAGAACTAGTTGTAAATAGAGCCATAAGTGGTCAGCCCCAGTGGATACAGACTCAACTGAATACCAAGGGGTGAATTAACCATTTGGGTTAAATTAGCTGATTCAGGAATGACAAGTCTGTCAATATGTTAAGCATGCTTAAGATGTGGCAGACTTGAATATGAATTTGTCAGTGATGACACCACCTGAGAAAATCCCTAACTAGGAAACAGGTCTGAGGATTTGGTTCCCCCCTTACCTTCTGAGACAATGCACCACTGTGGAATTGTTCAATAGAATGAGAAATCCCCTTTCAATATAGCTTGACATGCCACCAATGACATGTGTTGACTACTGCCTTCAGACAGACATGTAAATGTTGGTCCTGAGGAGGCCACAACTTGCTGGTTTATTGAAATAATGGCAGGGGCTACCACATTGATAAGACCCAGTAATCAGAGGAATTATCTGCTTGAGACACAATTTTCTGCACAGACTGAAGACAATGTTGAGATGATCTTCACTCACTTCTGAGGGAGACGGACCTTGTTCACATCCATATTTTGAACACTATCCCCTAGTAAGTGAAAGCTAGAGATGAATTGGTGTGTGTCAAGTGCTAGCTGCTTGAATACTGACTGATCTTTCTTTGTCAGGAGATCAACTGATGCTGGGACTTTACAAACCTGTTGACAGAGCTGGAAGAGCTGGGCAGAATTCTGGCAGCAGCAGGTGCAAAACTTCCTTGATCAATGCAATGAAGGCTGAGTCATCTCCAGTCATCACTGGATCATGTAAAGATGGAGCTTGTGAAAGAATTTCCTGTACAGAGGAGCAGGGTTATGCAGAGTGCTGTTGATGACTGATAAAATGTAATGAGAACCATTCAGAATATGGTATCACAACTTCATGATGATCACTGACTGTACAGTCCATGGTACAGGCATTGTTATTGGCATCCAGGCCAGCAAATTTTTCTCTAAATTACATTTCACCTAGAACACCCAATCACATTAAAGTTAGGTAGTAGGCTTATATTCCTAACAATCACATTAATATTAGGAATATAAGCCCTATTACATTCCAAATCCAGCCCTCCCACAATAAGATGAAAATTTGTCTTTCCTGTCTATATTATATAGACAATGGGCAATAACTCTTACCCATTACCTCCTCTTGCCACTGTCAGGTTTGTTTTAAGCTAAGTGGAACATCAATGACAAGATGTTCACATTGTGGGTAGGATGGGAGGATATTCAAGTAATGTGATGTATTCAAGGAGAAACATAATTTACTGAAAACTTTCATTTTCCTTTACTGAATTCCCCTATTACATTTACATTAGAACAGGTGATATTAAATAAATTCCCCTATTACATTTACATTAGAACAGGTAATATTAAATAAATTCCCCTATTACATTTACATTAGAACAGGTAATATTAAATAAATTCCCCTATTACATTTACATTAGAACAGGTAATATTAAATAAATTCCCCTATTACATTTACATTAGAACAGGTAATATTAAATAAATTCCCCTATTACATTTACATTAGAACAGGTAATATTAAATAAATTCCCCTATTACATTTACATTAGAACAGGTAATAGAAAAAGGAATGTTAAGCATTCTACCTATACCTTGGTTAACCTTCAGGAGAAAAAGGTTGAATTACCCATATGAAAGACAACCCACTCTCCTACATTACATGCAGCACAAATTGAGACAATGTGTTTACACCTGATGGAGAAACAAATGAAATCTTCTTACCAAAAAAAATTTCATGGCAAATCCAATGAAGGCTGCATAAGGTACCTGTCCAGAAGTTGTGCCGATATCAACTGGATCTAGCAGCTGCCTGTACACATGAGACTGAGTCAACCAGATCCAGAGTGCATCAATGTGTAACTAAATCTCATAGGTTACTTGAAAAGGTCAACTGTGCATGCCAGCTGGTGGCCTTGAGGATGTAGTGTGATAAAAACATTAAGGTCAAAGACAAGATTCAGAGAGATTGCTATTATCTGAAGAGCAGAGATTTTCATGAGGCAATTCTGTTCTGACGAGATGTCAGAGTATGCTATGTGTATTGCCCACTTCAGTCATGATGAGAGGGCCTGAAGGGTTTTATCCTCATTCCCAGATTTAACGGGAAGAAAAAGATGCTTTTGAGCTCCACAAACTGGGTCAGTTCACTTAAGATAAAGCTTGAGAGCATGTACTGGATCCTGATTTAATGCCTCTCAGGATGTGTCAATACAAGAGAGAGGTCATATGATGACTTTCTGATTGCTCATTGACGGCAAACTTTTCACGGCAACAAATCAGGTTGCATCGTAAGGACTGCTGAGCTGACTGAAACTGAAGACAGACCGAGTCTACAGAGAGGGCATGTTACTCGCTAATTATCAGGAAGCAGGTTTATATGAAAGGAGCTTCAGCATGTTCCTGGTTAATAGTTCAAATTTGTCTGAATTCAGCCAAGTCAGAACCCAGGAAAGATTCCACTTGGGAAACATTGAGTGATTTAGGCCTGTGCAAATCAAAGTTGGCCAACAGGTCTGAGGTCTTTGTCAGGACCAACAGCCTCTCTGCCATGATGACAGAAAGTCTGATATAATACAGTTTTAGCCATTAAAAGTAACTGGGGCCAATTTTTTCTCCTCATTCAGCCAGAGGAAAAGACTCAGCAACTTGTAGCATTAGGCACTGAAAGGTATGATTTTAATGAATTTGCACTAGTCCCAGAAGGTATGCCGCTCTCCCTCATAGGCACTGAGAATGGATGACCTTCTTGCTTGTGCAATTCTTTTGACAATTGAAGAGTTAAATTGTTTATGGTGCTGGGCTCTCCTGAAAAGACATGAGCCAGGTATAAAGTAGAAGTCTATCTGGGCAAGAATGGAACATTTGGGTCTGAGACTGTTTAAGAAAATCTGGCCTGATCAGAATCTTCCTGGGTAGATCAATCACTAGGTCTATGAGACTACTGATCCAGGACTTGACCCAGCACAGAGAAGTAATAAGAATCCTTTTGCACTCTGGCCATTCAACTTTTGTATACAGTTGGGAACTAAGACTAATGGGGGGGGGGGGGGCAAATGATAGAAAAGACACCGATGTCCCAAGCGTCTGGATATATTACTGGGGGGATGAAGGTGGGCAGTTTGTGATTCAACCTGGTCACAAAAAGATTGATTGTCGATCACAGCAGGCAAATCTGATGAAAAAATGATGGATTGAGTGACCATTCTGTAAGTAAAATCTGGCCCCTCCCAGCAGAGAATCAGCCGTGACAATGAGTCTGCTGGGAATGTGTCTGATCTGGATGTCAATGTTGTGATGTATGCACCAAAAATGGAACATCCAGACGAGAATGCAGAGTTTGGGTGATTTTGTACCACCCTGTTTTAGGGTGTATCTCACTACCACTAAGTGGTTGGACATAAGGAGCACAACCTTGCCTTGAAGATGGTCTCTGCAAAAAATGAAAGGCCTTGATTACAGTTCTCATCTCCAAGAGATTAGTATGGAGACCTCCATCCTCCATTGACAGTGTCAAAGTCCAGCAACAGATGGGCTTCCCAACCATAGGCACTTGCATCCGTAGACACAGTCACATCCATTGAAGTTTGTCCATCTATTGTGAGCCAACCCTGAGTGCATCAGTGATCCTGGAATTATACTATCTCAGTCACAATGCTGATCCTGTAATCACTAGTGATACAGCTAAGGGTGCATGTAGAGGTGACCCAACAGGATTAAATCCGATGTCGCACTGAACAATCTGATGAGTTGTAGAAACTCTCTGGCTGTGATCCATTTCTTGTTGAAAATGGACTCTTGAGAGCTTGGCAATTCAGATGACCCGAAATTGAGAAAGACAGACAAGGTTGAGGTGTGTGAGAAATTCCATACCCAGAGGGACGAACTACTGGGATGGACAAAGATTTGACTTGTCCCAATTGATCAGAAAGCAGAGATGATTTAAAAGGGATAGGAAATCTTCCATCTTTTGACTAGAACTGAACTTACCATGTTTCTGGAGGATGTCATCCAAGTATGCCACCTTGGAAATAGATGAAGTCATATCGAACAGGGAGACAACATAGCTTATTAATTTCATAAATGTCCAAGGACTTATGTTCAAGCCAAAAGGGAGAGAATGAAACTGATAACAATTTCCTCTTTTTCTTTACCAAAGTAATTTCCATGAGGATGAATGGATGGTGATGTGAAAATATGAAGATAGCAGATTGAGAATGGTAACAGGTAAGAACACAATTGAGAATAAATTTACTGGTGACCTGGGCAAGTTATATCAAATGGCGCCAACATGTCTTATACGACAAAATTTTTGCACAAATAAAACTCAAAATATAGATGATGTATACTTCCTTTAATCTTGCAAACTTCTAACTGGCCATATAGTGTGCAAAATATAACTTGATACAAGATTTCATTGAGGTCTCTACAACAGCATGCTTCCATACTTCCTGAAGTAGTAACTGAAAGTATGAATCAGATCTGTCACCAAGTCTATATCATACGGGAAACTGCTACTTCAAACAATATCAGGAGACAAATTTGGGCTTTTATTTAGCTGGAGGGCTGGTGTTTGCAGCAGTGGTCATTCTCCTAAGGTATCATGACTGGATAACATATATGAAGAATATATTGATCTGTGTCAAATTTTTCTTTCTTACCTATAAGATTCTTCATCATACTGTGCTTAAAGCATTCCTCCAAAATATGACTAGGGGGTCAGCTTAGTAAATATGTTAGCTCGTAGAGGATTGGCTGATTATCAAAGCTATTTGTAGTAAATTTTTTCCTCAATCTTTTCCAAATGGGGGTGGGCTTATTATCATGCATGGACTTACCATTAGATACACATGGTGTAAAATCCTCGACTATTATAAAGGATATTGTTCGCAATAGACATATGATTCTTTGTGAAAAGGTAGCCATGCTCTGACTTGAAAGACTATTGGTACAAACCTGTGATCATCCATCTCATCTAACTGTTTCTTCACATAGGAGTCCATTCTGTCACTACGGTAACTCCTGTTGAAGAGCCGCCCAACAAATCCCATGCCATATTGGCGCCTGTCTCTTTCTTGGGCCGAGTTCAAAATTTTTGCTCGGATTCTCTCCATTCTTGCAAATCCAGGTAAATCCACCTCATCCATTCCTGGCTCTGGCCACTTCCAGCGGGCCTTGGGCAAACCGCTGCAAAAATTTCATTCTATGAGTAAATAAAGACAATTAACTCGGAATAAAATTGTCATTAACTTTTAATATGTAGCTGTATTTAAAATGCATAGTTTCATATGTACCCCACTTCTTTTCATTGCAAACACATGACCATGTTTGTGCAATTAGAGTGAAATCCCTAAAGACTGAAATCTCAGCATACCGAAATCCCCTAAAACTGCATGTATTTTATAGTGCCAATTTTTCATCAGTTTTCATACCTTGCTTAAGTGTCAGCTTTTAAAGCAAACTGTTTATAACTGAAAACTAATTCTTCTGAGAAAACTCTCAGGAATCACTCAAGTGATGAAAAGGCATAAATGAATCTGGTATTTGCAAAGCCTTGAGAAACATCATGCTGAGAAGGCATAAGCAGAAGTTGCATACAATGTTAACACCAAAAAGGGCAACAAAGCCACCTAGCTGCTAAAAGACATGATACACATGTCTCCCCATGGTTACACAATCTGAAAACAAATTTAATTCTAAATGAGAAAAGTGATAAAACATAATTGTATATTCACCTCTCCCCAGATCCAGATGGTGCTGCCCCAGAGGGTGCTATGGCTTCCTCATGAAGGGTTTCAAGCATTTTCTCTGCTGCAGGATAAACTGGTTCATCATAAAACACATCATCTACCAGGCTAAACTGATCTTCATGTGGCTAAAAAACATAAGAATTGTTTGTGAAAATGCTGTATCTTTCTGATGATAAAATCATTCTCAAAATCCCACCTCCCTGTGTGTGTGTGTGTGTGTGTGTGTGTGCATGTGTGATAAAGACCTCTAAAATTACCCCCACCCACCCCAAATATGAACTATACTGAATATTAGCCTTCTCAAACTTTCTTTACATGATGTATTACATGCACGAGATAGTCATTATTTTCTTCTCATAATGTATATTAAATGAATAAGATGGTATTTTCGTCACATGATGTTATATTACATGAATGAGATGGAATTATTTTCTTCACATGATGTATATTACATGAATGAGATGGTATTATTTTCTTCACATGATGTATATTACATGCATGAGATGGTATCGTTTTCTTTGCATGTATATTACATGCGAGAGATGGTATTATTTTATTTCTAACACAGGTTTTGAGTTCACCTGCTAGTTCTCACTAAAATGGCAAGGAATGGAAATAAAGATGTGGTGATCTGTCAAATTTTTATGCATTTTCTATTGATAGAGAAAATATATCAACTATTCCTAATATTTAAAATGATGATATATATTTCTATCATTGCTCTAATGTAGTGAAACCGCATTTAATAAGACTGAATAAAAAAGAAAATATCTGAAATTGTCAAAAGAGATAAAGAATGAAAATCACCATAATTCATTCTGCACAGCATCATGAATGATATCTATGTCTGTAGCTCAGTACATTTTCAGGTTAGTGTGATTAAATGTAGGTAAAGTAACTAATTTGTTTAGGACACGATGTATTTCAACACCATTCAAATCAACATAGAGCACAACACATCTCAGAAGTACATGCTAAAACTTGCTGATCACATTCTTTTATGTTACCATGACATGTAGAAGAGTCCATTTCTTTATTAAGGAGTGACCAGCTTTTCTATTTGGTTATATATGGCCATAATGTAGTTGCCTCCCTTTGATTTTTTTTGCAGTATCAAAAAATATGGACTCTTCCAGAATTCAGGACAAACATGGTGCATTACATGTACATAGACAACTCTTTTTCAGCATGTATTGAATGAATGGTGTTACGCTGTGTGTCAATATGAATCATCTTTAAATTATTCGTGTATGAAGCAAATTCTGTAATTTTAGCTACATTCTGAGATGCTGCCATGAAAATTCAGTGAGAAACAGATAGAGATATCATTTGTGATGCTATGCAAAATGAATTATAACTTACACATCAACATGAATCAGTCTAATACAGTGTGACCCCGCTATAGCACGCTCCGTTATAACACGAATTCGGATATAACACAGTCGTGGTGTGGCTTCAGAAATTTGATATACATGTATTTTTCTCGTACACGAAAAAAAATTCTTTCTTAAAAGTACGAAAAACCCCCCAAAAAGGTGTATTATCATTTTAGGGAAGAGACTGCGTATGAATAATGCAAGACGATCGTTTTGTGGCTTCTGAAATTTTATATGTACTTTTCTCATACACGAAAAAATAGTGATTTCTTCTTAAAAGTACAAAAAATAACGTGTAAAAAGTTTATTCAGGAATCGCGTAGGGCTTCGTCAATGTCGCAAATTGCTGTATTTTTTTTCCCTTATTGGCCGCAAAATATACCATCTGGCGAATTTTTTATTGGCGACATTGTTGGCTTTTAAACTTGTATATACAACCACTTGTTTGGAGTGGAGAAATTCAGAGGCCCCATGAAAGGAAGCCGCAAAGTTGATATAAAATGCACTGAAAAATTATCTATTGTTACATAAACAAATTCTTTGTCCATATTGACAAACCATCTTAACAGTGCATTGTTATATCATAATCCGCTTATGTTGACATCTAGCATGAGTACTGTATATTTTGAGATATCAGCTTTTTTTCTTCAAATTTACATTTCTGGTAGCGGAGATTAACCAGACGAGGCATTATCTCATAATCTATCTTTCATCGGATTTTCGGCCGCTCGCTAGTAATTAATATATTTACACAGACTGCCATTTGTATGTTGATGGTAAGTAAAATTCCTCTTCTTTTCACTCTGAATTAAATCCTTCAGAACATTCACATTTTCTGTAGTAATCCCTGTCATCAGACCAGAACACCTGCGTCTCTATCGTCGATTGACCCTTTCTTTAAATTTCTGACGCATGCGTGGAAGGCAGCATCACTCAACTACCACAAATGTAAAAAAAAAACAAAACTCTCACTTGTCTATTCAATAGGCAGGGAGGAACAGTAACTACAATTGACCATACGACGGCCAATTCATTTTTTAAAAAAATGTACCCAGATAAAATAGTTGCTGAAATTTCAAAGAAAACATATCCTTTGAAGCACCGATTGTTATGAAAACATACTAAGCAAATGGGGAAAAAAAATCAGTCTCAATCATGCAATAGAATTTTTTGATGTTGCCACCACAATAAGAATGGGCATTTGTTTGGTTCTCCAAGGCTGTCCTTTAGCGGTGACTTCAATAACGCATGCACCCTTCATCAAAGAAAGCCGACTACAATCTTCAATAAAAACAAAGAACATTTCTTCAAAGGAAGTCAGTACCAAACTTAAATAAAATCAATGGAATCTGATGGATTGTTTCATTTTCCAACGTGACTGGAACACTTTTACTGTGCCTTGAAAGTTTCATTTTTACAGGAAAAATGTTTATGCTTACGAACTCTACCGACGGCAGCTTAAAATGCAAACTTTTACCGATTTGGGACGTACTGAAAAGTAAATGTGCTTCATCATTCATTTATGTGATTGTGCTATTTTTTCAACTAAATTCAGACCTATATGACCTGTGACAAAATTATTGAATATTTTAAATCTGTGTGTGTGCATATTTTTGATGGAATTACTTGTATTGTGGATTCAATGTATGTGACGTGATTCGCGGGTGTATACACGGTGTTGATACTTTATTCATTGCTATACATTAGACATGTATATATAAACAGTATACACGTATCTGTACCAATGCGTGGTTCTCTGAATAAAGTAAAATATTATATATGCCCTCTCTGTTTTCACTACAGGTGTATTTCTCATTTAATATGCATCGATTTAAGATGATAACTGTGCCAATAAAGCACGTATTTTTAAGCTCGCATTTATTACCTACCCCAATCCCCCCCCCCTGCACATTTTTGGGGTACATGCATCATTTTCTTCAGCTAACTGACCTGGTTGCTTATAACACAGTTCGGTCTATAACATGGTTGGGTTCTATGGCTCCCAACTACCGTGTTATAGCTGGGTCACACTGTATCTATAACTTACTAGTCAATTCAAAACGGTCATAGTATAATATCTAAAACTTACTAGTCAACTTGAAACGGTCATAGTCTAATATCAATAATTTACTAGCCAGCTTGAAACTGGTTCTTGTTTGATATCTCAAAGCTACAAATCAGTTTGAAAAGGGTTATAGTTTAATATCTCTAATTTACAAGCCAGCTTGAAACTGTTTGTGGTGTCAGTCCAACAATATGGCTGACTTGGAGTTTGAATTTAAATGAAGAAGAAAAATGGAGTCAGAAGGACACTAATGTCCCCCCCCTTTTTTTCTAGCAACAGGGTGGGTGAACAGACCAATTTTATTTTTAAAAATAAAGCTTCCTATGAAAATGAAAATACAAGCATCAATAACACTAAACCGAGACCTCTAACCTGGTTGCACTAAACCGAGACCTCGACAGGGTTATTGATGCTTGAATGTCAAATTTATTTACTGACCTGGGACATTCACTGTTGGTCGTCAGTGTGGTTAGGTGGCAGGTCTCTCAAGAAAATTTTTATCGAGACCTATGCGATATCGTGACCAAGGATCATGTAAATTTATCATGATAAATCCATAAGGAATCGCTTGCGCTTTTGAGAAGAATTTTTTAAACTTAACCATACCCCCTGAACACCAAGTCTGGTGGATGTTTCCTAGTGTGTGGGTATCAACACCATTAAAGACAACCAGAAGATTGCAGCTATCTCTGATCACTTTAGATATTTGAGCATATCGCTGAGTAACATATATAATATCGTTGTTTTTGTGTCTGCCTCAGGAAAATACCAGAGTTGGATTTGATTGTTTGTCTAGCATCACATCATCATATACTACGAGATTGTTGATGCCCCCATTGAGATCATCTACCAACGGTACATCATTGATGTTGGTGATAAAATCAATAATATCACTGCCATCCTCATCCAACAACTTTGCATTTTCATTAAAATCTTGAAGCACGTTGTAGCATCACTGATCATCTACAGATGGTGCCACTAAATACAACTTATCCCACTTGAGCCATCTCATTATCAGGTTAAGCAACAACTGCATCTTACCAGACCCAGATGGACCGATGATAATTTCTCTGATAGAATTTGGTATCGCTGGATGATGCTTGACTGGCTCTTGCTTTCGTGTCGCTGAGAAATCAATGACATTCATGTTGTAGAAATATAATAAGCATATGGATTTATACTGTGTTCGATACAGAGCACCCACCCCCACCAGTGGATTAAAAGTAACGACAAGAAATACAAAGCATGCACCTACAGGCAAGTGTGTGAAATGTGGTACAAAAAAATACAAATTTATCTCTCATGCAACAGGCTGAGATATTGCTGCTTCACTGGGAAAATTACCAAGGGCTCCATGGGCTAAGTATCCTGGATATAATTATTGTGGTTCTCGAACCCAACTTGATATCCGACTTAAGAAGAAAGATCAACCAAGACCTGAAGAGTATCCAATATATACAACTGATTAAGCATGCCATGTTTATGATGTCGCATATAAAAATCTGATATACAACAACATATTGTAGATATGAAGTTGATTCACACTTTAAAGTCTGTAAAAATAAAATCTCTCAGAGAATCACTTGCTAATTTTTTGACAATATTTGCAATGAAAGGTAAACTATTGCTAGGAGCCGGTAATTAATCATAGATAACTATTGTAATGGACTGAATTTATTATAGCCCAAGAGGATATTGGAGGGGGAGAGCAGCAATCAGTAAACTTGCTGATGCAGCAGGTGTCACGCATTCTGTTGCTGCAGATTGGTTAGCACCACAGGCAATATGGCAAATTTATCTACCACCACCTAAAAATATTCAGTACGCCCATTCTGATGTCAGCACTCCCAATGAGGTTCATCAGGCAGATATTTTATTTTTACCACATGATACTATTAAAACTGGTAGACGTCGATTGCGCACATACAAATATGCGTTGCCTATCGTTGATGTTGCAAATAGATATAAAAAAGCAGAACCACTATCAACAAAGACAGCAACTGAAGTTGCATCTGCATTTGAACGAATTAATCGTTGAGGGCCCTTGAGATGGCCACAGTTACTACAGGTTGATCCTGGCAAAGAATTTCTTGGTGAAGTAACATCTCTGATGAAACAACATAATGTCAAAATCAGAAAAAGGCACACTGCAATTCATTGCGATCAGGCAATCGTTGAGCAATTTAATCAAACACTTGCTGAGCAATTGTTTGGATATCAGTATACACAGGAAATATCCTTAAACAAAGTCCAGGAGGAGAAGAGAATCTTGTGAATGGGTTGCAAGACTACCAACTTTGCAAGACTACCAACTTGAGTGTGATAGTTGCGTTAAATAATGAAAATCCTCGTGGAATTTATATGACCCCCATCAATGCAATCTCGAAGAAACATATACCATTTAAGCGATGTGACTCTTTCTCAAAACAACCAGTACTAGGTAATGTGACTGTCAGATATTTATATGAGCCAGGGGAGCTTGAGGGAGAGGGTAAAAAGAGAGTGACTGACACAGTCTGAAGTGTAACCACACATAAAATTTTCAGTGTGGTAAGATCCATGGGTAGACCTGCAATCCACAAACAAGATTCAACTGCTCCTCAACATGGATCTGTACGTGAACAATTACAAGTAATTCCTGAAGACAAACAATTACCACCGCCTTCACTTTTGTGAAGGGTTATTCTTTAGCAATAAGGCACTGGCTCCTCGACATCGATCACACTCAAGACAGGCCAGCATCACATTTTCGCATGTGTGGCCGAGACTACTGTTAATTCTGTCCATGGTAAATTGTTGTGTCATTAGGAGAATACTGCCACAACATTACTGTCTTACAGCAAGCACAGTGATTATTTTGTTGTTGTTTCAGCATCAGGATAAATTCAATATTAAAATCAAAGTTGGGTTTATTTTTTTTGTCATATCACTGATAACCAGCTAATTTTTTCCTTACTATATTGTTTAACGATGCATTGATTTCTTGAGTTTGATTATTATTCACTGTGCAGTCATGATAACCCTCCATAGCTGAGATATTCTTCTGACTCGAGATACTGCTAGATAAACTAAATTTGACTATGCGATACGATCATCGAGAATCCAAATATTAGTATCTGAAATAGTTAATCCCTGTGATGAATGAATAGTTATAGAATATCCTAGAGTCCATGGAGATTTATCCATCATTAACACGCTCTCAACAATATTAACAGGAACAACAACAACATCATTAAAGAATGAATTTTTGTTTCTTCCTTGACTCTGTCAAGGGTCCAAGAATTTCAACATCAATATTTTGTTTATGTGTATCTGCTGGGCAATAACACAATGGTACAGGTAGATCTGAAAATTTCTCTTTATGTAACAGAAGTAATTGTTGCTGAAGTGAATCCTGAACTATCTTCTGACTTGCAATTAACAAATCAGCAGGCCTCCACAAATTTCAAAAATCATCGTTTGCTGTTTCTGGATTTACTTTATGCATTATCTCACATTGAATCTTATCTGGCTGCAGTCTGATTAGCTTTTTGAACTCTTTCAGCGATTCATCAATAACTCTATGATCATTAAGTATTTCATTGTAATAATCTGCGAATATTTTTAAGCAGCGATGTGGTGATTCTCCAACAAAAGGTGGTGGTTGACCATGATCACACACATGATAACAGCAGTATTCCGAGTCAATAACCAATCACGAAATATTAATACTACAATGGATACCATGCATATTTCATCCCAGATTAATGATCTTAGGAATATATTTCTCACCCATTCGTTCTGGTGTCCATGCATCTCCCTTCCACTGAAAGAAACTGTGATAAGTATGAAATTTGCCACCTCTTTCTTTCATCTCTCTGGCAAGCCGGTGAGTCGGATTTAGTACAATCATGTCAAGATTCTGAAATAATTCAATCGCGTGTGTTGTTTTACCACAACCGCCAGGTCCGTTGAGATAAACGGTTTTATGTCTGGACACAGGATCATATACCAGTGGTGCTGAAGATGGTTGTGATATTCGATTATTTTTATAATATATCTCCTCAGATCTATAATCAGCGGATTCAGAATAACTGATTATTTTTTCTCTTTTTATTCTCCACTCACGCCATGGTGCATCAACATTAATCCGTAATTCATTTAATAATTCTGCTTATTTTTTATTGATATAAAATGAATCTGTGGTAACTCTCATGGTATCAAGAAACCTGTTTATCATCGATAATAAGTTTATCGAAACATGGGCTAACATCAAAGATCTTAAATGAGTAAACTGTGGTGTGTCACCATCAATGTAGCTTACAATTGTGCCCAGTTTGGTTCCATCTGATAGGTTAACATTGTTTCAATCTATAAACATATTTTTCTCTGTTGTATCAGCAATTATGAAATCGAACTCAGCATCATCAATAATTGATCTTGTACAATGTCCTTTATGATCATATAATCCTCCTTGTGTAAATTTCCTAATTATTTTTCTGCCAAGATCTTTTGCAAGTTTAATTTCATATTCTCTAATATCGTAATTGACATTTTTGTTGCCCTCATCACCCCTGACATTGTCAGGAGGTTTTGGCAGCCAGACTTGTTTTTGTGGACAATGCGATGTTATTGCTTCACTCACAGTTAATGATATTAATATTTTTGCATCAAGCATATATTGTAATAAAACTATTGGAGTCCAACCACATTTATTAAAATGACGACCAAACCAAACAGCAACAACCAGATGAAGGTCTTCCGATGCAAACTAGAATGACTCAATACATACAGATCCAGTTAAGTCAAAATCTAGCAAGAGTCCATTTATTGCAACTCGAGTCATCTCGTGTGTTGGATGTCCAAACCTTTTGAAATACTTAGAACACTCTCCCATCCCAAGAAAACTTCCAGGATAACATGCAACCATATTAACTGAGATAACATCCTTATAATTGTGTTTAGTATTCCACAATCCGCAGTGTCCGTATTCGACACAACTGCATTGTATATCTTCAAGAAATTCAAGCTATGTTGGCTTCCATGAATTTTGCTCCTGAGCAAAGTGAGCAGCAACTGATGGAATGGTGAAGCAATTACTGAGTAATCATTCAATAACATCAGTATCATTCGTGTATTTCAAAGCAATCTTCATCATCTCTGAATGAAGAGATTCAGTGCCATAAATATTTCCATTAGGCCATACAAATTGATCATAATTTCTACATTTGGAACTTTGAAACAACCACACGGATACAGGGTCACTCTTAATGATATTTCTGATAAAATCAAACATATCACTGTCATAAACTTTAACAGTTCGAGTTCGTGGAAATAATGTTATGTTCGACGTCCACGCATGCGCGTTATGATCAATGATCTCTATCGAAGTTCCCTTTGATTTATATTTTGATTCGTACAAAATCAAAATCACCGGTTAGTGTCTTCATCCTTATTGGAAATTTTAATTTCTTTTCCAACTCAGCAACGTCTCTGATCATAGCTCCATTTTCTCTAACTCGCTCAGCCCATTCATTTATTTTATTGTGTCTCAGATCTGTTAGACCATTCCCCAGTAACGTGTTTGTAAAATGTTCTCTGACTCTTTTGGCAACACAATTCAAAATCAGAACTTTCACTGGTCAAAGATCATCAACGCTAGTCTTATCATTCAGTGGATATATTGCATAAACAACTGCCATCACAGGGTATGCTCGCTCATAATATGGTTTGTCGATACCCGTCAGCATTCCTGGTTTGGAATTTTTACTTAATGTGACAACTCCCCCAGCGTGGTGTAATTCTCGAACAGGGTCACATTTGTCACGGATAATCCAGGTTGTGGCGGTGGCATCCACCGCTATGATAAATTTTATTCTACAGAGATATCTTTGTTGGTCGAGATAATTAATGATTGTCCATGCTCGCTGGTCATTCACTGTAGTATCAATTTGGGGGTTATCGTCTTGCCGAATTCTGAATGTTGACCTCACTTAATCCACGCCATCATTGCGAAACTCTTTCTTGGCTTCACAGATACTATTGATTTGAGTCTGATTCATCGAATCAGAATCAACATCAACCAGAGCTCACCTCGGCAAGTCAGGGGTTATTATGTCAAGACTGAATCTAGCTTGAGAGGGTTGATCGCAGATAATCCTGTAAATTAATATAATTAAAGCAAATATATATTTAAAATAAACTTTAATTTATAATATACAATGAATCAAGCAAAGAATAGTTGCAAGTGGTTGATGACTGGATCTACAACTCCTTGTAATAAGTCTTCTCTAACGGATTTCTGTAGATACCACCTACAGAGTACAACGAGGGAGTCTAGGACCAAAGCCGTGTTTGAAATGTAAGAAAGGAGACAGGGGGGAAATGCAGTTGTGTGTAGACTGTAGAGGCAGAATAAACAGAGCTTTGAAATGGTATTATGAGAAAAAAAATTATAGCGTTGAATCTCCTATAAAAACGCTGGAGACTATCTCACTAGATTTTCATGCTAGCAGCATCCTACATATTTTTTCTAGTAATAAAAAAAAATTTAGACAAATAACATGTACTACATAAATGAAGCAAGGAAATAATGCTGATGAACTTGTAATGCATCCCGTCATCAAGAATTATGAGGCGTCGAGTGCTGGTGTGATTAGGAACTGTCGATTAAAAACACAGTCGGTTTTGTCACTAATGCTGGTTATCCCATGTTCAGTGCTGGAAAAACAAAGTATCACACCCACAGATTTCTGTATGAATGTTTTTATGGTCTGATCAAGGATGGACTTGTTACTGATCATATTAATGGCCAAAAACTTGATAATTCTTTGAACAATCTTCAGACTATTGCACAGAGTCAGAATTCTGCATGTGGATATACTGGAAATAATAAAATAATTCAAGACCAGGTAAATCTGTAAATACAGAGACAGGCGAAATAATATTTTCATCAATGAACAAAACTGGAAACTATTTTGATATTTGCTGGCGTTCAGTATGCCATGTCGCAGATAATAAAACCAACTCAGCATTTTCAAAGAAATACAAACAAAAATAATATTTCAGTATCTCTCTCCTGAGTAAAACTCATGAATGAAGGGAGATAACTCTACCTCCTCCACTTGTGGAGGGATTAAACAGTAGCCTCGCTTGTATACGTGTTACAAGACAGTGTTATCAACTGTGTAATATTCTATGACAGTTCCACTTGTGGAGAAAATTATTTGGGGGGAGGGGTTGGGGTTCCTGTGTTTCTTATTAAACATTATCCTTGTCCCCTTGGTGTGTTACACCCCTTGTCTTTAGACAAGGACTCTGTCCCTGACTACATCAGAGGGACAAGGGGCAAGAGGAACAGACAAAGATAAAAATAAGCCATGCCCACTTGGATGTAATCCAGGCGATTTCCAGGTGTTGGTAACTTCATAATAATTTTTAAAACATGTTATAGTAAGAAAACTCCATGGCAGATGGTAGCGCTGCAGATTTTCATTCTCAACATGTGGAAATTAGCATTCCAATCCCGTGACTGACAAATTTGTTGATGGTTGCGAAATTGCATTTAATAATTAGGGGGCTCCAAGCCCAACAGAAAATGTAATGATAACTAAAAATTTGTGTACACCTAGCCCAACAGACAAATGTAATGATAACTAAAAATTTGTGTACACCTCCCCACCATGTTAAACAATGTGGTGGGTGCTGATTTTGCACTCCCCCGGGGTTGATTTTGGGGGGAGGTGTGCAAAAAATTTAAAGTTATCAGTATAAATCTGTTGACAGAAGAATTACTTGGCATGAGCATTCCACCACGAGGTGGAAAAACAGGAGCCCCCCCCCCATGGTGGTGGTGTAAATAGCTTCATTCTGTAAATAGCTTGAATTTGTATATAATAATGCTACTAGAATTAAGTATGTATATTGTGCCGTCCATACAAGTTAAGATAGAATTAAGTATGTGTATTGTGCCATCCATACAAGCTAAGACAGAATTAAGTATGTATATTGTGCCGTCCATACAAGTTAAGATAGAATTAAGTATGTGTATTGTGCCGTCCATACAAGTTAAGACAGAATTAAGTATGTGTATTGTGCCATCCATACAAGTTAAGATAGAATTAAGTATGTGTATTGTGCTGTCCATGCATTCCGACAAAAATTACAAATGCGAATATTTTTTTATTTTAAACAGATGTTTATTATATAATGAATTCCAAAAATATTAATGTGATTATCTCTGCAATTCAAAAATTACATGACTGTGTACAACTTCTGATCAACTTTATCCTGAAAAAATCATAAATGATCTTAAAATATTACAAGAATGAAAATATGAAGGAAGATACACACTCGCAGCCAATTACAGGCAATGAAACAATCGCTAGCTTATGTATGTGATGATACAAACGTCAGGCAATTCGTTCCACTCGCACAGGCGACTAAAAAAATTAGATCAGAGTTGTCTCAAGAATATGAAACAAAAAAGATTGCGAGTGCGCACGTAAGACAGTTGAAAAAAATTATGTCCAATTGTAAACAATCGGATTGTGAAAGTGAAAGTTGTGACACCTAGTATTAATAGCGCACATTTTGACTATAATCATGTGTTTGTCAAGAGCATCTACAGCATTTTATTTTTGGTCGGAAAATCTTTTTTTGGTTGGGTAGTTACTGCTGTAATAACATGTTCTCGTTGCAGCTCATTTAACTGTTCCTGCGTTAACAAAAATTTCTCATCACCATAATCATCAATAAGTACATTAACACTAAACTTTTCGGTGTGGGGAAGTGTCAAGATTGTTTTGACGGCATTTTCGAGTTCTGCTTTGTTGTATACAAAAACTATCATGTGTTGGTACATTATATAATACCGCACAAAATAATTAATTTTTTCATTATCATTGTAAGATTCCATGGGACCAAGTCCGATTCTGGCATACCCGGGTGGGATTTTTTTTTACTCCTTGACTACTATCAGGATCTCAAGGTTCTATGAATGCACATACAAACTTATCATCAAAGATTCATATCTTAAATCAAGAAGGTGCCCGTGCTGGTCAGTAAGTCTGAAATGTATCCGTGACAACAGCGCATTATGACATCTCAGATAAACCGGATTAACAGATACTGACACAATTAAATATCCAGGTGGTACTTCAGGAGTAAATGAGTATAGGATATATCCCTGGGATGCAATCCCCTGGCTTACCTGGGTTGTGCCTGATCTACTCCTGAACTAGACTGGGTCTGGTAGCTGCCATCAATCGCCTCACACATCAGATTGACTGCGATCATTGATGCAATACAGACAACACCTGGTGATACATGACAACCACCACCATCTTGTTATGTTTGAGAATACTCAGAGGAGGGGACATTTTTTTCCATGCTTCAATGATTTTGGGATAGTATTCATCGATAATGTCGTTGACATTTTTATTCAGCTTGTCGATGCTAAATCTGGGAAGTTTAAAAGCTGGCAGATCTGCTTCTTTGATTGAATATTTGTTCAGGAATAATTGTTTATATGAGTATTTAACGCTAACATTATAAAAATCGTGTTCATCGCTGGCTTCAATCACCGCCTGTATAATACTTTGATGAGCAGTCTTGAGGTCCGATGCAACGTGTTTCAGGTACTGTATTTGCTTGATGATTTCCTCACTCAGATAATCACTAACAGGGGGGGGGGATACTCGTTTATATAGCGGGTGAATGACTGGCATAGTTTGTCACTCGTTCGTTTGTGCTCACGATTAATTTCATTGAATAATGCTTTGATATCATCTTTGGTAAATGGCCTTTCGTATCTGGTATATTCCGACTACATGTCACCAGGGAAAGGTTTGCCGTCCAATGTGGTTGTAAATCTAGCAATAATGAATTCACCCCCTGTCGGGGTTAGCTTTTATTGTTCTCCACAGCTAAGAACTATGATAATTTAGAGTGCTTCCCCGATATGCTTACTCCACGTGGGTCAACCACATATGTAACCCAATGAGTACCTGGACCAGAACTTCCATCGAGATTAATGATACCAGTTTCAACACTGTTTGGTTGTTTTGGTAATTGATCACGCATAAAAACACCTCTTAAGTTTTTGCTGTTTAATTTCTTAGCAGCATCAAGTAAATCAAAATTGGGCATGGGAAGCTCGAAACGCTTTGCATCTAGCGAAGCGTCCTGGGCAGCCTCAGACCTTGACCATACCATGTTCCTGGCAGTCTTAGACCCCACCCTTTTTGGGGGAATTTCTTTAGTCCATGACCTGTTGCTTTCTTTAATGCTATCACAGCAGCAGTTCCAACAGCACCCAATGCGGCTGCTTTTGCAACAGCTGGGGCTGCAGCAACTATCAACGCTGGTATAGCTGCAAGAAGTGGAAATATACCACCCATCTTGGCAATGTCTTTAATGGCATCCGCAGAAAGATCAAGTCTAACACTGGTTTTTGATTGTTGGGCGTCAATGAAGTGCCTGATTTGACATTCTGTCAAGGATAGTTTATTTGGACCTTGCAACGCTGCTGATTTCAGTAATATGTTTATTTCAGAATTCTTTTTTAATGCTGATTGTAGCTTTTTTAATCTGACCAGGAGTCAGAGTAACATTAACGTGATGATATGAGATTATAATATCATGAGCGATTTAATTACTGATCATACACTTGAAATCAATTACATTTTTTCCACTGGGGCATCAATGACTCTCATTCTTCCACCAACACCTTCAAGCTGCACTGTTTTGTCTGAGAGTATAACAGTGAATGCTCGATAATCAGTAACACCAGCTGGCAGTGTACTTACTCAAGCTCAAAAATGTATGTCAACGACAGACTGTCTAAACAAATCTAGGTGTTCCAGTGAGAAATAGCAGATCGGATACAATGTCGAGAAATCCCGCTGAGATATTTGCAACCCAAAATCCACATTCTGATCACACCCCATGAACGTCATCAAGCAATGATAAGCATGTGCAACATGATTATTTTCAAAATCCAGCAACACTTCTTCAGACGGTTCTTGATGTCCATTTATCCTCAAAGAAACTTCACTAACCCCAAGTTGATCAAATACCACATGATTTCGTATTTGAGAATTCTGTTGTCAGATATCTTGAAAACTATAAATACATGTTGTGGTGCTGAAACTCATTGTTGTGATGCAATCTGCCATGCAAATGCACCAACAGTTGCACTTGTGATCGAGTCTGCTGTCATCGTCAACCATGATAGCATTGATTTGCTGCCACTGTTAATAAAAGAGAGCAGCCGTTGTTCTTCAGTGAGTGATGGTGACATTGTTGGCATCCACAACGAAAGCTTTTCAAATGAGAGCAACTGTGTGTTTGGCCCCAAAGATAACTTTTCTAACATTTCTGCAGAAACCAAGATATGTGACAGTGGCACAGCTAAATCTCCCCTGAGCATCTTCTTGATTTTTGCATGCTGTGAATCCCAGATTAAAATTCGCATTTACAAAGAATAAACTCTCAACATCGGCGGCGTCAGCCGCAGCAGTAATCTTTTGGGGGCATTGAAAAGTATATGGTCAGCTCTCGGCACGATCAACAGTATCTTTTGCAAACACCATCGATGGACCAGCGGACCTTGCATAATCATCGCTGTATCAGGATAGCCCCAATATTGTCAAAGCAATATCAACGTCATTGAGGCATGCTTCGATTTCTTTACCATCAATAATATATCGTGCACTGCTAAATAATGCCATAATTCCGTTATTAACAAATCCACCCTGCAAATCACCATAAGGATTACCATCAATTTTTACAAGCCTACCCTGAACTTCAATGAATGCCTCAGTGGATAGGAAATATCTTGATGTATCCTGGACTTGCAGTTCGATTCATCCACGTTGGTTTGCTTCTTGTGCTTCATAAGAATAATATTGATAATCATGCACAGACTCATCCTTGAGTACTGGTGCATCCATGTCAAATGCTGGATCAGATACACGTTTGAACATTATTTATATTTGCTGCTGTCTAAAATGATGCACCACTGACGTTTAATGTCGGTGAAGACGAGATAACCCACTACCTGCTACCAAATTTGCAGTCATATTCCGAGCTTCTTCACTGGCTAATTCCTTCAACCGTTCACTTGCAGCTTGATTTATTATTTTACTAACATTTGCAGGCATAACTTCGGTGCTGGGCAATTTTACTGGCTGTGGTTGGAAAGCTGGCGGTCGGCATATTAATCGTGCTAGTCTATCCCTGATTGCTGAGAATGCTTTACTAGTAACATCACCAATACCTTTATCATGAACAACATCAATAGCTTTCATTCCCAGTTGCTTTACAATTGGTATTGTTTTTGGGGCTATCCTTCTGAATAGACCCTGAACAACATCGCCAAGTCCATCTCTGTAACTCGCTTTTAAAATTATATGTTGGTAATCGCGAATTTATCACCCTGACCATTACAGGTCCATGTTGAGCATTATGTATGATCATCTTATTTTCTTGTCACTGATCTAATTGCATACCCTCAATCACTGTAGTAATCATCAACAATTTCATCAATGAGGGACCGATAAACATTAATGTCCATGATACTGCCTGTAAATAATCTCTGACAAATAGCAGCTGCTTCATTAATGATTTCTGGAGAATTATTACTGGTTCGTCTTCTGCCAATAAGAATTTCTAGTCTATCAACATTGGAAAGGATGTTATTGGGACAAAGTTTATCAAGGCCACTTCCTTGAGTGGTAATACCACTTCCAGTGGCACCAGGGCCAGAATCTGTGTCATATCATTTTTCTTCTTCCTTACTTGTTGTTTTGTCTGCTTTTTCCTTACTTGTTCTTAAGGCTGATTTTCATTTTGCTTTTGATTTTTCAAGTTGCAACTTCATTTCTTCTTCTTTTTGTTTCCTTTCTTGTTTTACTTCAACATACTCACCTACTGCCTGGTTAAAAATGTTAAACTGATTAACATCTTCCTCAGATCTGATCTGCGAAGTATCAGTAGCGACGCGATATACATCCCTAACCCAATCAGCAGATTTTAGAGTTTTAAAATATTCAGGTTTTACATACCTATCTCTATCACTATATCCAAACGTGGCAATATTAATTAATCGGCCTGGGGTTTTGATGGTGGCAATACCTTCCGGTGTAAATTTATCTGTAATATTAGTTCTAACTTTTGGCGGAGGTGATGGCTGTGGTTGAGGAGGTTGCTGGGGGGGTGGTGGTCTAGTTGTTCGAAGACAGCCAACAATATCAACAGGCAATGTCTCAAGAGTTTTTTGAGCTGCCTCAGTTGCTGTAACAATTTTCTTTGTTGGTTCGACAATTGGTTTAAATAACTGTTCTGTACCTTCTGTAAATTCCACCTGAGACTCCTGTAGTTGTAGTTGTTGCTTGACAGAATCACGGACAGGGAGATATTTCTTAATTGTCTCTAGTCACTGTTGAGCTAGTTTAGCTGTATGAGATTCCATGTTTAGTGTAGAATCACTCATTATTATAATGTAATAATGATTTAATTATGCCACCTGACCACGTCAATGACCAACAGGTGTTTTACATCAGGGGTCGGTAAATAAATTTGACACACAAGCATCAATAACCCTGTAGTGGTCTCACTTTAGCGTTATTGATGCATGTATTTTCATTTTTGTAGAAAGCTTTATTTTTAATAATAAACTTGGTCTGTTCACCCTCCTTGCTGCTTCACTGGTGTGGGCCTTGCTTGAAAGAGTAATGCAAGTTGAAAAAAGAAATAATTCCAGCAGAATGTATGCATGTATGGACAAAATGGAAAAGAACACTTAAAATGGTTAGAAAAGAAATGGGTATAACTCTAAAAAAACATTACTTCAAACAATTCTTCTTTCTTTGATAGTTTAATCTTTCTTTGATCCCAACCAACAAACAAATTTTGTTTCAAGAGGTATTTAAAACCAAAGTGCAATCAATGATTAAAAAATCCCCTGTGCAAAGATTTTAAGTCTTCAGTAGCCACCGTAGACATTAACTATCAACCTAAGACTAAGTAATCTTGACAAAAAAAATTTCCTCAGCTTTTTCTCTGTACATTTTAACTCTGAATCTTAGTAAAATTCAAACTTTTAATTTTTGTTGTTTGACACTATATAGCTAGTACTGCGCTGACATACCATTAAATCAAGCAACCAACCAACCAACAAACCACCATCCTACCTACTTACCTGCCTACTGTGACATGGCACAAAAGACACACGAACATTCTTTTCTATGATGTCAAAGAAGCAGTACTATAATTACTCAAATCTGAGATTAAGGTTCTTTGGAAATTTGGAAATCATTGTCTTTAAAATCTGCTGACGAAGCAAAATTAATGACACTTGCATAACCTTCAAACCCTCCATTGGATTTGAAAGACAGAATCTATGTGAACTTTTTCTATATTTAATAATCTGTGTGATGGTGATTGTCAGTATGTGCACATGGCCGTGCATGTATCTATGCAGATGTGCATGCATTTGTGTGTGTGTGTGTGTGTGTGTGTGTGTGTGTGTGTGTGTGTGTGTGTGTGTGTGTGTGTGTGTGTGTGCTGACAATATATGACAGTGTAAAGTCTACAAGCCATTTTTTGTTTGGAAGTGTCTTAAATGCTTCCAAGAAAACATTTCTAGTTGTTTTCTGTCAACTTATATCAGCAGAACTCATTCTCAGTTTTACAATGTCACTTCTTCAGACCTGCCAATCCTAGCAAGACCTTCTCAGTAAGGCATTCAACATTTTCCCATAAATTACACTTATTTTCAGTAATATCATGTTTATATACCGCTACTGTCAACTTGGAAAACATGCATTTAAAAGTGTTCACAAGTGTGATCTGATGCAAAGAAGGAAAACATTATGTTCAGCCAAAAAGGTTCTTAAAGTACACTTTGAACTTAATAAACTCCAGTATAATTTCAGAAACTGCTCTTCCAAACTCCAGGGAGCTCAATGACTTCTTGCTAAATCTCTCAATTTGACATAATCTGTTTTATTTTGGGGTTTTTTAAAATTCACATGGCAACAGGAATCATCTCTTCCACCAGAAGCAATAGTCAAACAGACATGGCATGATGTCCAATAAATATAACTGCTGCCTGTTTTTTATCAGGAATCTAAATATTACTTTGTATACTTCTGTGCTGTCTGTATGAGCCTTATAAGAAAGTAATTGTCCCTTTTGCCATCAAAATGTTTTCATTTGTTGGATGACATTTCTAGATAATGCTCTATGCAAGAGAGTTTTCAATGAAAAACATGGGTAGATCTGCAGTACTCCTATAAAGTCAGTCTGGTTCCCTGACCAACTCCATTTAATCTAATATGAAAATGCAAATCCAGACCAAACCCAAACAAATATCCAGATTTCACTGCAACAATCATATTCTATTATTCCTCAAATCTGTACTTTAAGGGTCATTTCAGTAAGACTTAAGGTTAAATCATAAAGGTTAGCAGATCTACTTATGTAGGTAACATGCACTGCCTCCCCCCCCCCCGTCAACCTTGAGATCACAAAACACTTTTCAAGTATCAAAATCTTCCAACACTGTCTGGAAGGTCGGCAGGTATGTCTCGCAAGTGATAATAAACTCAATCATATGCAAAATCACCACATTCACATGTATAGGTTGCTCATAAAAAAGAACACATTATATACCATGATGATATAAACCTAAGAACCAAGTCTGACAAACTTCGAACAAAAATAGAGCTGCTACAGTGTTGACAAACTCAGCCAATCAGACAAAATATCATCTCATTAATATGCATGGATCTATTTACCAAATCCAATCAAAACTGGACCAGAAACACAGTCTTTATTTTACATGGTAACAAACTCTCTCATCCACATGGCAGATAGATTAACTCATTAATATTCATGGATCTCACTCATTCCTTAATTTATTAGATATCTTAAAGATACAAGCATTTCAAGACTGACCAGAATTATACCATCCTGACTGGCAACAGAGTCTGCCAAACAGAAGATGATGTATGTCAGATGTAGGGCTTTGACATAAGCACACTTGGCCTCATGGCCAGGTAAGCTAAGAATTATGTTAAAAAAATGAAAAGAAACCATAAAACAGTTGTTTTCAGTCAATAACACACTATTGGAAGTAAATAGATTTGCACAGCTACAAATCTGCACAACTAACAGTGCACCTAGTGTGTTTGAATAGAATTAAATGTGTACCATCAATACATATTGTGTATCAGAAGTTGTGTATCATGAACAACCAATACCCAATCCCAAACTGTCTGCTTTGTAAGTGATTTTGACTCGAATGAATGGAATAAAGTCCCTCAATGCATTTGGAGTGATTTTGACTCGAATGAATGAAATAAAGTCCCTCCCTGCATTTGGAGTGATTTTGACTCGAATGAATGGAATAAAATCCCTCCCTGCATTTGGAGTGATTCTGACTCGAATGAATGGAATAAAGTCCCTCCCTGCATTTGGAATGATTCTGACTCGAATGAATGGAACAAAGTCCCTCCCTGCATTTGGATGGTACTCTAAATGCACTTTATCCCATAGACTATAGATCTAGTTCCTGAATGACATCATCAGCTGCCATATTTGTGGTCAGCGGGCAGATTTACCGTTGACTTTATATGGTGTTTGGAAGTTGAAATAAATTCATTGACTCTCAAGATACTTTTACAAAAATTACATACATAAACACAATGCAAATCAAGCCTTCTGTTAGTATCTATGTCTGTGATTTAAAAGTTGACTTTGTTTCAGTGTGCCTTGTTATAAATGGTAAATTTTGGTGATCACATATAGTTGAAACTGCCAGGTTGCCCATCATCTAGGTAAAATGGGCAGAATATCGTCTGATAGTGACCTTATCAGAAAGCATCTATCGAGATTAGTGTTCTGTCATTGCTATAGTATGGTACTGATTTGCCTTGATTACAATCAATCCAAATGATTATACATTCATGACTTTACCAAAAGACACCAAAACTGAAATATTAGCCCATACCATTGCTGCACAACTGTCAGCAAAGTCAATTTCAGACACATCCCCTGCCAAACTGGCTGGAGCATAGCTACGACTGTGAATGTCTGGCTTTTGGCGTAGTTTTTTTCTTGTGCTCTGCAACAGAAAAGTAAAAACAATTCTAATTTCCATGGGGAGCTACCTTAAATACTGACATTTTTCAATGTAATTTACAAGCAAATTAGGATGACATTAAACTGATGCAATAAATACCTCCAAACCAGATCTAAGTTCATAAAGTCTAAAAATGTGATAAAGCCCAGAAAAATTTATTTAAATAGCAGAAAAACTGCACCATGATTTTTTTATTTTCACTTGAATCTGTGTAATTTTTCTGTGTCATTTACATGAACTATGACTTCAAAATGCAACAAGTTTAAACTTGTAAAGTTTGACAAGGACAGGTAAAAAACATGCATGGCCAGTACCAAGTGTAATTCTTCAAAGCCTTATAGAGTCTGCACCATGTGCTCTGAAGTGAAATGGTCCAGTGTTCATTCATATGAATTCTGAGTAATCAGAGTACCCTAATATATATATTTTTAAAAACTGCCTTCCCTGGGTACCATACATGTTTAAATTGAACAGCCCTCAGGTCATCTATATATGATCAGCTATCCAGTTGAAATTTCATTTGCCATGCTTGAATGCTTTTTGCATAATCAGCTAACATTTGCAATTAAAACTTTTAAGTCCACATAACTATAAAAGACACTAAAGAAATCAAAGACTCATTCAAATAGTATGAACATGGATTGTGACATGCCTCTCAAGTTTAATTTGCTAACAACCTTCCTGGGATGGACATGAGGAGGTATATTGATGGTATATGAGGTATATTGATGGACAGACAGTATGAAGGATAGATAGTTTCAACCAAATAAATAGAAGGGGATCCATTGCTACAAGAAGTAGAGGATAATGGCAAAAGTTGATCCAGATAAATATGTTAAGATGATATTAGCTTTAAGTTGACTGTTTGCAGCAAATAAATTATGTGAATTTGCCTCATAATGGGATGCATTACAATACAAATACTGAAACATGCTGTAAAGACAGCCACCCACTTAATAGAAAGGGCAGTGTTACAATGAGGTGCCTAACAGTGAGGGATAACTGTATCTATACCAACAGTGTCTCTACGTAATGACATAACAAAAGCCACATGGAACTAAGTGGTGTCTTGAGTGTAAACTTTCCAATACTATATAGGTAACAAAGGCTGTGTGGAACTTTGCCTGAAAAATTGTCCAATTTTATGTATATATATAAACAAAGACCATGTAAAACTTGATGTCTTGCCTGTAAACCTTCCTATAAAGTATACATATCAAGGGCCCTGTGGAACTTGGTGTTATCGTGCCTGTGAACCATCCTATATAATAACAAGGGTCATGAAGCACTTGCTGTGAACCATCTATCTATGTATACACACTCTTTCTGACTTGTAAAACATTCAGCAATCAATTTTAAGATTTAAATCAATGTTGCCACCACTGCCTCATGTATATAAATAAGCATATGAGATGTACTTTAAACTTAATGAAATATGGACAGTCTGTTTTACTTACTGTAATAGTCTGAATCCCCTTGAAGGTCATCTTCAATACGGAATCTTTACGAGTCCTTCTCTGTGGGAATCCTCGTACACTCCTGTATGTACTTGTGCTGGACAGGGGAGTTGTTCTTTGTGAAGCCATACTGTGCTTTCCATGAACTCTTAATGGGTCATAGATGTGTGGAACTGAGGAATCAAGCTCATCAAAATCAGTTACTCTCGGTAACTTACCGTCCTTGATTTTACCACCATAGTATCGATATCTTCGGTTCTGCCAGCGCGAGTTTTGATCTGGTAATTCATCTCCCAAGCCAAAAAAATCAGCCACACTATGTTTGACAGACCTGCAAAGGAACTGTTGATTTATTCAAATTCTGACTGTCTCAATCAGTCTGCAAGTCAAACCTGTATCTTACCTATCTGTGGTGCATAACAAATGGCTTCTGCACAGAATTTCCATTAAATATCTGTGCATTAATCTGTTGATGCCAATAGGTTCATCTTGCTAGAAACAATAATAATAATAATAATAATAATAATAATAAAGCAGAAACATTTCATAATCATTAAAATTTTGATAGAACCTACTAAATGATATTTTGACTTTGGATATCATTAGGCATATGTTTTGCATATTTTTATTCTATAATGGTATATTCAATATGGCAGAAAATTTGTTGCCATAGAATAGTACCATCATATCTGTTGATACTTTGCTGAGTGCATCTTTGTCGATGACCTAATGTGACTTAAGTGACTGTAATTTAATATGCAGCACACAACACCAAAAACAGATGATAATAAGGTAATGTAAATCGTAATCAGGGACTGAATAAGTAATAAACCATGACAAATACAGGAACAATGCAATAATATAAATCCAATCAATTCAATGCACTTTACCATTCAAAAACATCCTCAAGCACAGTTTATAATTCAAATAACATAGGAGCTGCATGCATGCATGCATGCAAGGATTTGAAGTAAAACTAGCTTTTGCGTTGACTATTATCACTCTCTCAGCAAAGTGGGGTGTTTAGCGACGGACAAGGGCTGGCCGAGACATGCCGCCACCTCACTTGCTGCTGCGGCTGACCAGAGAATTGGTATGTTAATTTCTGCTCTTAAGGGCACCTCATCTCCCTACTGGGTGGTCCACCACAGACCTTAGCAATAGATCTTGTTTTTAGTTCTGCCAGGACGCCCAGTGCACCCTCCTCATTGGTGAAGTTGTACCAATGGGGTTGCCAGTTTAGTCGCCGACTACTCGACAATTATCAAACAAAAATCATGTAATTACAAATGTTTTTTACATAATGATAAAATGCTGAAGCCATTTCTAATACACTTGAACAAGATTTTCAAGATGGCCACAATGGCAGCCATAATGGCCGAAGATCAGCAAAATTTTCATTTAGATTCAACTAGAAATCGTAAGAAATCATCTGGTGAAAATCCCAATATGATCATCCATCCTGTAGGAGTAGATTTTCATGATGGTCACTGTGGCAGTCAACCAGATGTCTGATCGGCACCATTTTCATTTAAGACCTGAACTAGACCTTGAGATGAATGTGTCTGTAAAGTCTGGTGGCAATCCTGCCTGAAGTAGTAGCGAAATAAACTTTAATTAGTAGTCAAATAACAAACTTGTGCTCACAGATAAGAGACACCAGGCAAAAGGTCATATAGGTCTTTCAGTCTATGATCAGTAGAACTAAAACTGAACCACAAAATGTCTATATTTTATCAAAATTTCCATCCACTCAAGTTGTAACTTTTAGTTTTAAATGTACTTCTATTCTCTCTATAAATAAATCGGAAGAAAGAATAGTATTGGTGTACACCTATATTGTACTGTGAGAAAGTTTTTAAATCCATGGGTCATTTCCAGACATACAAACTGCATGTATATTAGTTGTCATAACATGGACATGCACACTTTAATATTTAACAAAGTGTCATCAACTCATCTGTAGGTTTATTTCTAATTGCCAGATAATATTTAAACTGTTGATAACAGCAAATTTTAAGAGAAATTTTAAGAGCAAGTCAATGTCATAAAAAAGTCTTTTGGTGAAAACCCCATGTCAATATGGCCATACATTCAGTAGGAGTAGAGATAAAAATATTTTCAAAATAACCAATATGGTCACCATATTGGATATAAAATCAGCAACATTTTCAGTCATAACCAACCAGACACTATTAGATGCCTTCTGGTGAAATCCCCATGCAGTTATGACTTTCCATTTAGGAAACACAGCAATAACAAGATCTTCAAGATTGCCAACATTTTGAATTTGGACTTACAACATTTTCATTTAGGACCAACCAGACATCATAAGTCTCTTGATGATGACCCCATGACGACATGACCATCCATCAAGGAGGACTAGCTTGCAAGATTATCAAGATAGCTGCAATGGCAGATACATCTGCAGTCAGTATTGCAATATTTTAATTTATGACCAACTAGACAGGATATGACCTTCCATTTAGGAATAACAATAACAAGATTGTCAAGATGGATGTTACTGCAGCCATAATCATAAAACATTTGGTGGAAATCTCATGTTGATTTGACAATCTATGTGGGATGAGCAGCAATAACAAGATTTTCAAGATGGCCACCAAAATAGAGATTAGACTGGTACTGTTTTCAATTAGGACAGCTAGGCATCATAAGATGTCTTCTGATGAAAATCCTACGGCAATATGGCTTTCCATTCCAGGAAGAACAAGATTTTCAAGATAGCTACCATGGCAGCCATACTGGATGTAAGATCAATACCATTTTTGTTTAGGACCAACTAGTCTTTATATCAGATGTCTTTCTGTGAAAACTGCATGCTGATATGACCAGCCATTCAGCAGAAGTAGTGATAAAATTTTCAAGATGGCTGATGTGGCAATATTGGATGTCCTAGTGATACCATTTTCATGTAGAATCAACCTAACCTTGCAATGAATGTGGGTGTAAAGTTTCATGGCAATCTTCCATTACGTTTAGGAGGAGTTGCAATAACAGACTTGTACTAACATATGACAGGCAACAGGCCATCCTATAAGCACTTTGGTCTCGAACCAGAGGAGCTAAAAATCAAAGAAAAAATATCAATGGTTTTTGTTTTTTTTCTGAATACAACATCATGCATTAACAGCTCCTTGGCTCAATTAGGATAGTACTACCATATATACTCATTTATAAGACAAGTCCAACTACAAACTGCACAGACCCAGATCTGCCATTGCCTTATGTGACAGCAGATCTGGTTCTGTACAGTTTGTTAGGAGTTATCAGTAGTACAAACAACAAACACCCTAATCTGCAGGCACATTATGCTATGGCAGATCAGGTAATTTGTTCTTTTCAAACTGACTCGATTTATAAGCAAGTATATACAGTACCTTTCACAGACCTCTACATGGCTCATACAGTTCTAATGAGTTTATTTCAAGGAGTTTTCAAGGACTTCCACAAGTTTTAAAGGAGTATTTTGTCTTATGGAAACTGAACCTACTCCATTTTACTTTTGTTAATTACTGGTGTTGTGCGCCATCTGGGTCAACAGATTGTATCCCATTTTATTTTGTTTTTTTATTTAATTTGGATATTACATAAAAAACAGTTTAATTTAAAAAGTAATAAATTTTCCTTAGTATTAGCTTTTGTATTCTCTCACATAAATTCATGACGTTTTGCCAAATACATAGTTTTTCAACAACTTCAAAGACTGTGAACAAAGGCAAATTTTGTTCAATTCAAGGCAACCCCTAAAATTTAAGAATATTTCAAGGATATACAAAAATACTTATGATACACACTCCGTTTACTGATGAATTTGCCATCTTTCACAATATGGTCTAACCAGAGTAAATCATGCATGCATACAAATGAGAATATGCCGCCGCATGTCAGATTAAAAAACTCTATTGGCTTAAGACTGACATTTCAAACCCAAAGAATTTCATTATTTTAAATACATGAAAAAAATCTGATAGCACAGCACTCCAAGTACCTATATAAATTTAGTAACCACCCGGCAACCTACAGTACTTAACCATTATAGTGACCACTTGTTGTTTCTGGTTACAAAGCCCCTCATAATTTGGACTCTAAGGTATTTAGAGCATTAATCAACTGAATGAGAAACAGATGGAAGAAGATGACAAAAGGCTGGTACAAATTATAGGTAGGTACTATAATCCCAGCAGAAAGTGACAGTTTTAGCTAAGGCAATTAAAGAGTAATAATACAGAATGCATAAAGTTATGTCAATAGTCATCATCTGCTTAAACTTCACTTTAGCCGCTGATATTCACTATTATGAGTTCACTAAACCATCTCTCTACATATTGCCTGGTGTCAGATTCACTGGTATTCACTATTTAGAGTTCACTACCCAGTCTCTATACATACTGCCAGGTTTCAGATTCACTCATATTCACTATATCAAGTTTACTAAATCATCGCACTACATACTGCCAGGCCTCAGATTCACTGGTATTCACTACTTTGAGTTTACTAAATCATCTCTCTGCATACTACCTGGTCTCAGATTCACTGATATTCACTATCTCAAGTTTAATAAACCATTGCACTACCTGGTCTCAGATTCACTGATAGCCTTTAGCTTCATTATCTTTAGCAGACAGTTAATCTTAATAAAGCCTCTTTCATATCTTAACATATGGTAGTTTAACGGAAGGTATTTTAGCTGTCTACTAAATATTCTGCATTTGTCTTAATGTCCACATTTTTCTGCATCATATAACTAGCTGTGGTTGGTTGCACAAGGCCATCCATCTATGTCGTCTCTTACTGTCTGTAAACCAAACTACTTCCATGATAATGGCAACTTAATGTAGGAATTCTCACAACTGAAAAAATAATTATGCTGTGAATTAAATCGCACATGCTGAGTTGTTCTAACATGGCATATGCTAGTAATCAGACAGCATTAATGTCATTTTCTAGCTGATGCATTATAATTCTGAAGATCGCCAGATGGAGACAACCTTGATATGTGGCAATTCTTAATTTTATTGCAAAGGCAACCATTTTACTTGCAACTTGGAGAGATGTGACACACACTTAAAATAACTGCAATGAAAAACAGACACAGAGTTATTCCAAGGACTTTGCTTGCCCAAACAATGTTTATTTTTCCAATGACACTATTTTACTGTACAATGCAAAAATTATTAGTAACAATTTCTTCCTATGCATGCTATTTACTGTACTTTAGTATTTAACTTGTTTCTCTGAGAAATAAATACAATAGGTAAATAAACCATCAAATGGAAATAAATGTCCATCTATAGATCAATATTCATCTAAATTCAAGCATATTTGCCTACATGACAATATTAATGCATTTACGTATATCTACTCATGTATAATGCATGCTCAACTATGAACAACAACACACACCCAGACCTTCTGTCCCATAATGCCGTAGCCATTCAGAGTCAATGGTGTTTATTATACTTTGGATATCACGTGAACTGCAAAGACCCCGGTCTGTTGACACACTATGTGATGGCAAATCTGGATCTATCCTATTTTCAGTTGTATGATTTCTATATTGGTACATGTAACTGGTGGCATTCAATCTACTATACTTGCAAAGTCCACCATTCCTAATCACAATTTCAAACTAAAACCCACAAAATTATACACAATAACTTGAGAATATCTATGTCAGTGAAATTTAGAAGTAAAAACTCAAGTGAAGAAATCCTAGAAAGTTCTTTACTTATTGACTCTAAAAATTTTGAGTCATTGAGCATGAGTTAAGTGCTCAAAACATTTGAGAACAAAGGTTTAAATCGGTGTCTTATTGTAACACTGTTCATTCTAATTAAGGATGTCCACTTTTGCAGAATCAACAATGACTGCACAACTGTCAATGGCGTGATCATGACATTATTATATCAATGACATGTCATCATCTGTTACTTCATTGTGTCACAGAAGTATGAACTCTTAAAGACACTGCTCACAATATGTGATACCGACTTCTGTCTCATAACAAATAATAATAAATAGCAGTTTTATATAATTTCTAATAACTTTACTAACCATAAGAACAAATGCTGAATTTTTTATATATAAAATCAACAAAAAGTATAGGACAACTCAGTAAGTGATTTATAACCAGTATGTTAACACATGGTAGCCACAATCTTAGTTTTGATTACTGGAGTGTAAAGAAATACCAGACTGACTCTTTACCTCTGAATTCAGATTAGTAAAGCATGGCAAACATATTGTTCATGTGTAGAATGAAAGATGGGTCAGTTTAAAATGCATACTCCAAAGCTCCTTCGATGTTGGTTGATCAATGATTTTGGCGTATGACCTGCACTTCATGTAAGCCATGGTATACTGGGAAATCAATTAATTAGTCACAAGTTGCAGATAAAAATAAAAGATCTCAACACAATAAACTGTCAATATTTTTTGTAGAAATAGAATATTATAATGTAATCAGAATATTCTGCCTACAAGTAAAAAATCACTACTTTCATCATCAAAAAAGGTAAACCCTCTAAAACTGACACCTACAAATTTAAACCCCTTAAAATTTTTATCTACCGTAAGAGCCCCCAAAAACTTGGAAGAAGTTAAAAAAAAAAGGTGCCTAAGTTTGAATAATTACTATACATGACATTTCTTTGATGGAGATTATATATAAGACAAAGATGATAGAATATGATAGACAGGCACCATATATGATGGCAGGTAATGCTCTGCAATGGTATTCATTCCAGGGCTGTACAAATATCTTTTTCTCACTCATTTATCCTGGATATTCATAAACAGTACTATGAATTCCTCTCTAAGTCCACTTCAGGACACCACCATTGCCTTATGATTGGAAATTTTAGTGAAAAATATTGCAACATAAAAAACAGCGATGAAAGTCAAATAAGGATGGCTAGAACAAGTCATGTTATTTTCTTTTGCTTTAATTTAGATTCATCACTTACTACAATACAGTTCAAGCTGTGTATGAGTGATTTGGATTTTCAATGTAGATTTAACAATTTTCCAGTCATATCACCATGATGTCTGCAGTATGGCAGTTTATAGTCATGTCTAGCACTGGGGTACCATGTCCCACAAATCACATTATTCTGACACTAGGCCAACCAGTCTTAACAACAACCTCTTAATACTGAGTGCTAAACAAGGCTGTTGCTAGTACCAGTTTTGTAAGTCTTTGGTATGACTCGGCCAGTGTTCAAACCTGTGACTTCCCACATCTGAGGTGGACGCTCTAACCACTTCAGCCAGTTCAAGCTGAGTTACCTGAATCACCTAAGACAAAACTAAGAATCTGCTAACCAATCATAGTCTGTACATTACACAAAATGTTTTGTTTACAAATAGTTATTAAGAAATAAATTATTTCCAATATGAATATCTCTTGCGTCTTTGTCTTTAATGAATAAATTTTCCACCAAATTTCATTTAAACCTTGTGGCATGTCATCCTCTTTTATGTTCTTCCATTATGACATTTGTTCACAGAAAGGTTAGTACTCTAGCCTACACTGTTGACAAATCCAAATGATAGTCGAGGCTATGAAATGGTTGCTAAGACAAGAAATCATATGAATTATGTCAACAGCATTTGATCTACCATGAAACATGCACATGCCCAACTTTTGATGTTTTAACAAGAAATGTGTCAATTTTGCTGCAAGACAGTTATCCAACCAGATGACAAAAATATGCTGAGAAAATATAACACATTTGAATGGTCAAACCCACTGCATGGTGCTCAATGTTTTGAATCGTTTTCCTAATCATATCAAAAAACACATCTGCTTAGAAACAAACACCAGATAACTGGTCCATGTTACTGATTTTGCTGCTGTAAGCAACAATCAAGGTGCTAAGTAACATATACCAATTGTGTATTAAAAATATAGTCGATGTAACCCTTTTAAAATTTCCCGTTTGTCATTCTCTGTTCAAGAAATAAGAAAACAAATATTATCTATGAGTAATTATATAGTGAATTTATTACATTTAAAACTGTGCATTTGATTTTCAATTTTTAAGGAAATGCATATTACCAGGACTAAATTATTTGTGAGATGCTTGCCCCACTGAGACATCTGGTCAAGTTTCGGATGTTGGGCAGTCTAAGCTGTGCAGCCTTGCAATCTACAATTATGTTTAGTATTTGTCCCAACCCATTTTATGATGGTTATCATGTCATGATGTTTATTCACCAAGCTTGTTAGAAAAAATGTTTTTGCTTATAGTTTCTGATAGGTTTTGATAAATGTCAATTAATAATACTGCATAATAATGCTGAAAATCCAACAGTAAATCTCAAGGTTATTCGTTTTAAAGCCCCATCTCATGAGGTAGTACTAAACACACAGACCCTGCACCTCAATCATTTATATCAAAGATTTTTTAGAACTGCACAAATCAACAACTCCCTCTGCAGATGTAATTCTACTGCAACATCAAAAACAATAATAATAATAATAATAATAATAATAATAATAATAATAATAATAATACTGATGATAATAAAAATAACAACAACAAAATCACAATTAAAAAAGGTGATCCGGTGATAAGAGATTACAGTGCCCTTTTTAAAGATAATTATGAGGCCCTTTTATCATCTTAGAAGAAACATTAATGTTCACTAGTGGAAAAATACCGAAGCTTTTAGTGACCTGCAGGCTTTAATGGTCTATTTGAAGAACACGGTCCATTAAATGATGTGGTCTCATAAATGATAGTCATTTAAAGACAACAAAATCTGAGGGTGCATTTAGACATTTCAAACTGATGAAAGTAAATGCTCTTGATCAGTCTGTCTTAATGTTTCTTACGATATGAGCTTTTATTGTTCTGCAACATGAACTTCCTTGGTTTATGACAAATAATACCATAAATAATTACCATGCAAGCCACTGACTTTGAAAATTAGATTTTCTATATTACAGAAAATGAACTGCATCTTCAAATTTTGACTGATAATAAGTGTTAGCATTAAAAATCTTGTTTACTGAATTTTAATTACACATTTAGGTCACCTTTAATGAAAAGAAATAGAGAAAAGGATAAGTTACACAAAGAAAGGAAGGCAGAGGGAAATGAAGGAAAAAAGACAGATTTCACCATACCATATAATCTTAAAAGAGATAAATGTGAAAAGGTTTCTCTTTACTCGTAAACAGATGCATATAAATACATACAAACATAAACAGTAAAACTTAATGTTGTGGGAATATACCAAGCTTATTTCTTACAATTCTAATCAGCAAGCATTTCTGAGCTAGAAAATGGATCTCTATGCTGGTGACTTAAGAGATTAAATTTATATGCTTGAGTATATTGTGCTTGCTTATCTATGGCTGTCTTGTTTGCAGCTAAACTGATTTCACAATGACTGTCTTTTTGTCTATACATGTACCTCTATGCCGGTGCAATTACATACATACATCTGTTACATGTGTACAGGTAAGGCACATATACTTACCTTCCTATTTTTCTGAGTGTGCTGGTCTGCCTGGCATTTTCCCCCTGGGCATTGCGACCAGTAGCGGGTGGGGCACTGATCTGTCTCTGCATGACTGAACACTCACCTAGCTCAAATTTACTATGGGAAAATTACAGGTTGCCTGCTGACATCCACACCATAACATCAACTGCAAAACAAGCAAGTAACTTTAGGAATTACTTTTGAAATATTCACATCTCTATCCATCACACTCTCCTTCAAGTTCTCCTTTTAGTCACTTGATATGAAGTTCAGCAAAACTATACAGTATTATAGAAAAAGTCATAGAGGTCATGCATATGCATTTTTCTCTTCAGAACTCAAATAGAAATTATTGTTTTGAAATTTATTACTAATTTTGTTTAACCAAAGTCTATTCAATCCTTTTTATTGAATACCCTGCACTTTTTAACTGTCATCAAGAAACTTTCAGAAGAAAAGTATTGATTGCTATGGACTTTTACAAAGGTGGCCAGGTACTAAACAGGGTCAAGAAGACAGCACGAGTCTAATCATCACAGTATGAATTTGTTTATCAACATTCGTAGCTTTCATTGTGACATCACAGTGCACAACATTCAATCTGCATTATACTGGATCGCACCTTTAGGCTGATCTCGTCTAAAAATTTCCACATACTTTAACATTCATTTTGCCGTATGTACTTTTTTGGGTGTGTAAATAATGACTTTCCAATGAAATATGGATGTATGAAGCTTCAAATGAAGTGAATAAATTGCCATTTAATGGTATCAAATTCTAAAATATGACAATGATTACTGAAATAGCTGAGGTAAATGTCTGCATGATCTATTTGACTTTAACTATAGTACCATATATACTTGCTTATTAAGTCAGGTACAACTACATAATGCACCAGCAGATCTAGGTCTATGAAGTTTGTTAGGAGTAATCAGTAGAACAAACAACATATCTCAAATCTGTTTTCTTCCCACCAGAAGACCTGTATCAGATGCTGCATGGAACTGGTTGCCATGTGATATTTAATTAAAGTTACAAGAATGATCTTTTTTATGGCCAGAGAGAATAATATTCCTTCCACTGCCATTTTTATCAATTGCTAATAATAATCAAGAACAAGTAAACACCATGATGCAACCAGTTCTGTGTGTCAACTGGTGCAATATCTATATAACCTTTCCATTATGCCTAATATTTGGAATTTGAAAAAAATCTCAAAATGCTCTATGGTATGAAATATAAGCATGATGAATAATGATAGAGCTTTATTTAATGTTTAACTGGCTTTCAAAAAGACAGAAAGGAAATGAGAAATACATCCCATTATTTTACTACATATCTGGATTAAATTCTGAGTCTCATAAGAACACATTAGAGAGAGAAAATAACTTCCAGTAACAATCCCAAAAATTTTACATCATAGCGCACTCTACTATCTGCAAACTAGTTTTTCATATGAGTAAATTTATTTACTTTCTATTGTTCTTTGACTTAACAAATATGTTATGCAGGGCTCTCAGGGACTGGAGCTTCCAGGTCAAATACATCTGAAATTCTCAAAAGATGCACACTTTCTCCCTGTAAACAGTCCCTGTACCTATGCAAATTAGCACAATAGGCTTACCCACTGCATCCTTCACAACATCTCACTAGCTATTGTGAGCCAGTTAAGTATTATGTGAAACGGTGGTTTATACCTGACCTCTTTGCTGTTAATTGCTGCTTTTTAAACTGCCCAAGGGATAGTTTTACATCAGCTCTAATCATGACTGTTTACCATTTATATATCCTAAATGTCACATGCATATATTGAAAGTGGTGGGGTGTTGTTGTTTTTTGGGGGGAGGGGGGTTCTTTCTACTTTCAAAGATTACTGAAAATTGTGTTTTCCTGAAACACAACAGTATCAGGAGGTTTGGGAGTAAAAATCATATTTTTGCATGACACACCATGCTTCAATTTGATTAAAATCAGATCTCAATTTCACGTAGGACAGTGGTGATCTGATTTAGATTGCGCCATGTTGTGGCAGGTATGTCAGCATCTTGAAAATACATTTACACATTTCATCAGTGCGATCAATGTTTCCTCAGGCAAATTAGAAATTTTTTTTACAAGCCCAACAGGCACCTCACTTAGAATACCGGACTGGCACAATTTAAAATTAGAGGGACCCCAGGTATCAGGCTATCAGATTTTTTGAGCACTGACTATAATTATCTTGTGAAAAAAGACAATCCTCATCACTGTAATTATCTTGTGAAAATGACATTACTTCTAAAGGATACTTAGTCTTGAGAATGTATGAAAGCACCTGCAATTGATGTCATTTTTTTCTTGTAACTGCATTTCAAATTGGTGATGACGCTTAAATAAATAAGTCATCAAATATCTGCTGATTAAAATACCATACATACTGGCTTAAAAGTCAAGTCGAACTCCAAACAACAGAGATCCTGATTTACCACATCACAGATCAGGGTATGTATTGTTTATTCTACTTAATATTCCTTACGAACTGCACAGACCAAGATCTGCCAGCAAATTATGTGATGGCAGATCTGGGTCTGTGCAGTTTGCAGTTGGACTCTTCTTATATGCCAGTATATACGGTATTTGCGATTTAAGCTTGGGCACCCCAGTATCAGTCAAAAAAAGTGCAGAAAAGTACATCAATTCATAAAAGTGGATTCACAAAATCTGTTTTCATTTTTCAGCAAATGGACTTGTGATGAAAATGACAATAATGGTAATTAAAGGTAAAAAACTGATGAAAGTGACAGTACAAGTGAAAACAACAATTAGAACTTCAACTCAGAATATATATAATGCTGACTCCTTCTTGACAACATTGAAAGACACTGATATACATGGTGGCAGAATAATGTATGTGAGAATTAGAGACCTGACTGGTTGACAAGTGTTCTTAAGGATGAAAAAGGTAGAATCAGTTGGTGCATTAAAACAAATCTGTTAGTGGTGTAAGACTGCTGGAACGAAAATTCATTTAGTTAAAAAATGGAAATACTATCTTGCAGCTATCAGCTTTCAGCCACCATGAATTTAATCCCGATCATTTAATCACGGGCCTCTGAAATCCTATCACAGTTATAAGAAAATGACAGAATATCAGAGGAAGGAGAAAAAAACCACACACTCACACACACACATGGCAAGCAATGCAATCTGACCTATAACTGCATTATCTGGAATGCGACGGAAGCTGGTACTGGAATGTGATGGAAGCCATGAATGCCAAAATCAGTTTAAAAGGTATAATAAGTATCTTGAATGAAACAAAGCTACCTAAATAATTTATTCAATATTATTATATTTTTATCCATTTCATTAAAGAAACATACCTCAACTTAGTCCAATTTCGGCATTCCCAGCTTCCATCGCATTCCAGCTAACTCAACTGTACATCAATAGAAATTGAAAACATGCTTTTTTGTTTGTCAGGATTCAAATTTATTATATAAAAAAAATTCAAAGAACAGTCTGACTAAAGCAATATGATTTTAATTTGTTGAAAAGCAATATGACTTTAATTTGTAGAAAAGCAATATGACTTTAATTTGTAGAAAAGCACTGATATGGGCTCAGCTGTCAAGTGCAGTGCTAAAAAAAATCCATCAGCCCAATGCCCACAGCCCCTACATCGGGCCCGTCCTGTATTCTAAGTGACGTGCATGTCAGGCTTGTCTAATTCTAATATTTTTATGAAACTTTGATCACGCTGATGAAATGTGTAAATGTATTTTCAAGACACTGACATACTGCCATAACCACAGGAGCTCATATCCTTGCTTACAATTTAACTATCAGTCATACATATAGTATAAAATAAACCTATTATTTTATACTAACGTATGACTGACAGTTAAATTGTAAGCAATGATACGAGCCCCTGTGCACTGACATGGTCATGTTTCGAGAAAACAAAATTTTCAGTGATCTTCAAGATCAGAAGAAACCCAACCACCACTTTCAATATATGTCTGTTATATGTTGCATGTATAAATGATAAACAGTCATGATTGGAGCCAATGTAAAACTATCCCTTTGGCAGTTTGAAAAGCAGCAATTAAAGGCAAAGAGGTCAGGTATAAACTACCATTTCACATACTACTTAATTGGCTGACATTAGCTAGTGAGATGTACTAGTGAGAGGTATTTGAAGGCTGCAGTGGGTGAGCCCATTGTGATAATTAAATTTGAATAAGCAGGATCAGGAAATGGAACAGTCCATACAGATAAATCACAGATGCTAGATGCGTGTACAAGAACAAAGGTTATTACATATCACTGACTTGAATGAGATTGTTTAAGCTATACGTATTATATTTTTGACAAGTTTGTTAACAGTGGCAACATTTCTTTAAAGTCGAATTTTACTGCATATATAAAATGCAAAGCATGACCATTTCAGTTGTCAGAATAGTGTTCAAGTGTAATTCATTTTTGTAGCTGATTAACTATCAGCAAAGCCCAACAAAAACAAATTTCAGAACTCTTGGTTGTTGGAGTTTTACCTTGTGAAGCACACCAACCAACAAAATGAAAAACACGAGATAGATGGGGGGGGGGCTATTAATTCTCTGCACATACTGCAAACAACACATCGACATGCATCAACTCGGTTCTGATCAGGATTCACTCAGAGAATCCAGCAGAGAAGTTTAATCACCAGGACCCTCCAGTCCCTAGTGAGTGTATTGATGAACACTAAATACACTGCACTGTTGTGTGACAATATTTAAAAAAGGGAAATTTTCGGCATGTGGAAATTTGAGTCCATGCTTGTGGAATTTCAGTCAGCCCTTGTGAGTTTATTTAAGTCACCAGCCCTGGGCCTGTGTCTAAAAAAATTTTCTTTGAGCACTGATGTGTGTGAGATATTCCTGAAATTTTACTTCTCGTTCTGGTGTTAGACGACCACAGAACATGCTACACAGTGCAGTTATTTAGACAGTAAGATAGCAACATAAAAAACATAAGTATAATAGGAGAGGTGTCTTACATTGTAGGACTACTTAAAACTAGTGGGAAACAGACATTTTAGGGTGCATAGAAACACCAAAATGCAACGAGAGCACCTAAACACACTTCATTTATATCGTATATACCAAAGTTTATATTGGTTGTGTATGTGTAATTCATACCTGCGAAATTTAATATTAGTTATATAATAAATTAATAATAATAATAATAATAATGAGGACTTTGTATAGCGCCTAATCTTTAGAAGCTCTAAGCGCTTTACAACATTTGACAACACTTAAAAAACATATATAATGATATGATTACAAAAAATAAAAACAAACACCACGAAATTAGAAAACAGAAAACATGCTGTAAATATTTAAGGTAAGGAAACATTATTAGGTCTTTAAGTCTGTTCTTGCAGTTGAAATAGGTGAGTTTTAAGAGCGCTCTTGAATGAGATCACCGTGTCTTTGTGTCTAAGTTCAGTGGGCAATTCGTTCCACGTTGCTGGGCCCTGGTATGCAAAAGAACGTTGTCCATATGATTTCATTTTCATAGTGGGAATAATGAGAATACGAGTGTCAGAAGAGGAGCGTAAGTATCTTGCAGGTGTGTTCACATGGGTGAGGTCAGATAGGTATGTTGGACTGGAGCCCGTCAGTGAAACGTAGCACAGAGAACAAATTTTGTGTTTAATTCTGGATTGTATGGATAGCCAGTGTAGGGTAGAGAGCAGGGGAGAGGCGTGCTCTGATCATGGTACTCTAAGGATGATCCGAGAAGCTGTGTTTTGAACTTTTTGAAGTTTCTGGAGTAGATATTGAGACGAACCAGACAGAATTGAGTTACAATAGTCCAGTCTTGAAAGTACTAAGGAACACACAAGTGTTTTAGTGGCATCAACCGAAAGATACTTGCGAATGGAGCTGATTCGTCTCAGCTCAAGATATGCAGCCTTGCATATGTTCATGACATGTTGATGCAATGAGAGTACTGTCAAGAGTAACACCGAGGTTTCGTACTGACTGTGTGAATTTAATGTTGGTGTTGCTGATATTTATTGTCTGAGGTAAAGGATGTGAATGAGAAAGTCTTTGTGTTGTAATCAGGATGGCTTCAGTTTTATCATCATTCATCTGCAGCTTGTTACATGTCATCCATGATTTCACATCTGAAATGCACCTCTCTACACCTTGGATGGTAGCTTCAACTTCAGTTGGGTGGCTAGATTTGTATATTTGGGTGTCATCAGCATACAATTGGTGAGACACTGGATGATGATCTATGACACTTGAGAGTGGCTGAGTGTATAGAATGAAGAGAACAAGTCCAAGAACAGACCCCTGTGGAACACCACAGCATAGATCAACTGGGCTGGAGTGTTTTCCATTTGCGGACACAATTTGTGTCCTGTTGACCAAGTAGGACTTGAACCATAGTAAGGCCGTATCATGAATGCCAAATACATGCTGGAGACGGTGAAGCAATATATCATGGTCTATAGTGTCAAATGCTGCAGACAAGTCAAGGAGAGTGAGGACTGTAATCTTTCCGCCATCCAAAGCAGAGAGAAGGTCATTGACTACTTTCAGAAGAGTAGTTTCAGTACTGTGGCAAGGGCGATATGCAGACTGTACATTGCTAAAAAGACTGTTTGAATTCAGATGAGATACAAGTTGGGATAGAACCACTTTTTCTAAGATTTTTTTACATGAATGGGAGATTAGAAACTGGGCAGTAGTTCTTTAAATCATTATGGTCAAGTGTTGGTTTCTTCAGCAGAGGCTTTACAATGGCAGTTTTGTAAAATGATGGGAATTCCCCAGATGAGAGAGAGGTATTAATAACATCAGTTAGTGAAGGCAATATTGGATCCAAGCACTCAAGCAGCAGTGACGTCGGAATCGGATCAAGTTCACATGACTTTGGTGCACTCGTCATCACGATTGTACGTACTAAATCCATAGAGACAGGTTCAAATGCTGCTAACGGTTGCCGCTGAAATTCTGTATCGCAACTGTATGGTGACGATGAGTCAACTGAAATTGTGTTGTCAAGTTTATCTCTGATGGTTTGTACTTTGTCACGGAAGAAATTTGCAAACAGGTCCGGAAGGTCGACTAGAGAGAAGGTAGCTGGAAGTGGTGTACATTTGTTCCTTGACATTAGCTTGTTATTAATCTCAAATAGCTCTTTGCAGCTGGAACTTTCCGTGATCTTAGTACTGTAGTGGGCTGATTTCGCTGCATGGACTATGTTTGTGACATTCTTCTTAGCGGCATCATAGATCTGCTTATGAATAGTGAGTCTGGTGGAAAGCCAAAGCCTCTCAGCTTTACGGCGGTCTCTTTTAGCAGTGCGAAGCTGGTCCCTAACACTGCTATACCACGGAGTACACTTCTGAATTGCTACTCTGCACTTGGTTGCTGGGGCATGTTTGTCGAGCAATGAACGCAGGCAGTTATCAAGTTGTTCTGCTGTAGTAGGTAAGCTAGTTGTTAGGTTTGCTTGGATGTCATGCATTAGTTGGGTTCTGTTTATCATACGGAGGTTTCTCTTAGTAGCGAATAAAGGTGGAGGGTTAGGGACTGATACGTCAAGATGGCATATAATGCAGAGGTGATCTGATGAAAGTTCGTGGGACACCAGGGAGGACTGAAGAATATTATCATCAGGTCTGTAAAGAATCCAGTCTAATATGTGACCATGTTTATGGGTGGGTTGGCTAACTGACTGTTTGAGGCTGAAAACGTGAATGGAATCTAGGAGTTTCGATGTGCATGGGTTTCCAGGACAGTCAAAGTGAAAGTTGAAATCTCCAAGAATAATCAGGTTGCAACCTATCGAATTTCCATACTCCAGGAGATTTGAAAACTGCTCCAAAAAGAGAGATTCTGTCAGCTTGTTTTTTCTACTAGGAGGAGGGCGGTAGAGGCAGAAAAAATGGACTGACCTTTGTTGCAGTGTGAGTGTAGTTTGGACTAGTTCAAACGATGTGTGGTCGAAATTGAAAGTTGTAGTGTAGTTAAGACGGTTGATCATAGAGGTCTTTGCGATGACAGCAATTTCACCTCCTCGAGAGTGGCGGGGGAACGACTTGATGTAGTAACCGGTGGGTCTTAGATCCGCGCACTTGGATTCATCGCCTGATGTTTTTAGCCATGTTTCTGTCAGTATAGTCTGGACCGCTCCCAGTTTACGAATTGTATAGTCTGGACTTGCCCAACTTGCAAGAATTGCATAGTCTGGGATGATCCAAGTTTACAAGACTTGTATCGTCTAGGCTGGTACTAGAATTCTCATGATAAGGGGTAGGTGGAAGGGCAGATGGGATGATCTCCTATGATGATATTAACATGCGATATTTCACTAAAAAACTTATTATCATATTTAGGTGGTTCTGGATGAAAATTATCCCTATGTGATTTCTGCATTTCTTATAATATTTAGTTTGTTGAAAACGAAACTGGTGCTGATCTAATGTCACAAAGTAGCTGCTACAATGGCCACATTTAAAATCTTGGTGTTGCCTCTCCTCCTGAACCGATAGTCATATCCAGATGGAGTTTTCTTAACAATAAGTAGTTTTTTCTAAATCAATGTAACGAGCATGCTCATGGTTTGAAGAGTTCATGTAATACTATATTAAACAGGATTAAATAGATGAACATAATTTTCAAGATATTTATAATTGTGATCCTTTTGTTTTATCTTAAGCAAATGCCACTATCGCTCAAAATACATGTAAGCATAAATACACATGCTTCAAGTCTTTCTTCTTGTTATATCTTAACAGAGAATTTAGTAGAAGAAATTTATAAAATATTTTGAGAAAAATATTTAAGTACATATATTAAATGAGCACATACTATTGAAATTATTATGAATTTTCTTTTATGTTCTACATTGAGCTCTCACACTATAATATGGGAGATAGCCACTCTGACTAATAAGTTAATCAGGATTTGAGTTATGTCCCTTTGTATAGTTTTTCTGGTCTTGTAGTTAATGCGGTCCTAATTGTTGGGGTTTTTGTTCCCTAGACCAGCATACTAACGTCTGATGAAATAAATCTACTTTCTTCCTACTTTCGCATATGTGTCACAAACTGTCACTGATAATCTGCTGAGGACAAAATAATGTACTCCACAACTAACTCTGTTCGAACTCGACAAGCGTGAGAGTTACCGTGTTACAAAAGATATTTTATCACATTAAAAAAAATTTTCAAAAAATACAAAACATTATATATATATATATATATATATATATATATATATATATATATATATATATATATATATACACACACACATCTCAGATATAGGAGAGAGACTCGGCCTTTTCTTAAGCCTACAGAAACGGCAACTCTTACATGAAGTATCACAGCTTAAATTGTTGTTTATTTCTGTTTATTTCTCACTATAATGTTTCCTACACTGTTAGCTCCTCGCCGTGGACTTGCGCCATTGGGTACCATTACACTTTCAGGTCTAAATGCCATAAGAACTAAATATTGAAAGTGTTATAACTATTCTTAGTAAGAGAGAGTAGATAGTATACTATAGGCTACTTAGGAATAATCCCTGCAATGACCGTACAATATGGCAGTCATAGTGGCCATCATAAAAATCGTGTTATGCCTACCCATTCCTAATGGATAGTCCATCAGAACTGGGTTTTCACTAAAGTGCTTCTTGTAGTTCGTAGCTGGTCATCAGTGGCAAGCAGATAAAACCGTCATTGATATGTTTTCAAAATAAGCTTGGGTCCTTCATTTGACTTCTAAAACAAGCCAAGACACGGAACGAGCTTTAAAACTGGTATTGAAACAAAGTGGTCGCCACCCTTTCTGATGGTAAACAGACAAAGGCACCGAATTTCTCAACCGAGCTTTTCAAAAAGAATCGGAAAATGACACATTATTTCTTTCACCACTGGAAATTATTAATCGAAAGCCTGTATTGTGGAACGTTTTCAAATAACTTTAAAACAACTATGTGGAAATAATTTTACACATTAGCACACTATCGAGTACATCAACGTCTTTCAACGCCTCGTCAAAGCCTACAATTAATCGTAATCGTACAATCGTAGCATTGAATATGCAAGCGAAGAAGTGAGCCCAGAAAACAAAGAAATAGCGTTTTATTGATTGTTTCGAATGTCACTGCCACCCCAAAGAGAGAAAGGGTGTAAAAGACTAGAGATTCTGTAAGCATTGGAAAAACCAAAAGCACATTTGACAAAGGTTATTTACCTAAGTGGTCAACCAAATTAATTCGTGTCACTGGGCAAATACGTTACAATGATCCACGCGTCAATAAATGCGAATACTTGAAAGGAGTAGTTTTGAAAAGGAACATTTTACTTGCTAGAGTTACAACGAGTGACTTAAATAGATGACGTCTACAATATCGAAAGCATTCTCAATCGAAGAACGCGTAAAGTGGGCAAAATGTATTGAAAAGGATATCCACCTTTTGATTCGCAAGTCAACGAGAATAAAGAGCAGAAGATACCATCATGCCGTTAAACACAGCGGCTACCGGTCGTCAGAGTTAATCTCTTCAAGAACTACAAAAACATCTCTGTGGGTGTGGTGTATAGTTGTTCCAAAATCTCAAATCATCTTTTTCTGCCAAATTTGTGTGGTGTATTGTATATTTGAGTTTATAACATGGATACATACAATTGTGGACACTCTTACTCAATTGTATTGTTATCGTCTTTGAAATCCTTCCTTGAAATATACTACGGGCATTAACAACAAGGGTAGTCTTGCACCAGAGGGCAGTCTCCATTCCGAGTGACTCCACGGAAACCAGAACCATCGAACTAATAACCAAATTTATCTAGTTATACCGAGTGACACTTTATTTCACTTTATTAGTTGTGCACTTAGATATGGTTGAATGCGACGTAGTAGGAAACACATCCGATCCGTACTTTACCGAATGACACTTTATTTCCGTACTTTACTGAGACACCTCTGTAAGTTCGCTTCATACTTCTGGCTAAGGCATTCCTCCACCCTCTACGCCACAACAAGGGCAAGGCAGAAAGAGACGTTGAAACCCCTTCAGATCTCATAAACACATTTACGAAAGGAAGAATAGCAGGAGCCAAAAGAGAACTGGATACATTTGATTACTATCAGAAAAGTGACACAAATGGTGCACCGAGATGCTTGAGAATGCTCCAAGTCAGAATTCGATCTGTTTGCTATAGAAACTCCCGTTAACAATCTCATGCAATTGTTGTTCGCCGATGTGGATTTGTACTTGAATTTAAAAACAAAACTCAGCAGCAGCAGCAGCATGAATATGGAAAAGAAGCCAAGAACACACATCTGGATGCTTCGGTGATATGGCAATGTTAGATGTCCTCAACGACACAGAGTTGACAGAAGTTGACGATCCTTACAATGTTGGACATAACAACCGTCGAAACAAAATCAAACAAAGACACAGTTTACAACTGGTGGGTCGTTTGCGTCTGGACATGTGGTTGCAAGACAAGTATCTGTTGAATTGGGGTGAATGTACGTCTGGGTCTGAATCGAAGTAATATCGTGTTTCAATTAATTGCCAATGCTAACGAGTACAAAGCCATCACCGAACAACCCAGACTTTACGTGTGGGAAGCAGCACGAGTCAAACTTTGAGCAGAACAACAGTCAAGTATCCCCTACGACTAGTGAAACTGACATTCTTGACAATTTGCGTCTGGCCACCTATGCAAGATCTTATTTTCCAAGGACATCTTCCCAAACATAAACTCAGTGGCAGAGTAAGCAATGAGGCGATCAAAGAAGCCTTCGATTGAAATCTTTCGAGGTTCAAAACTTCAACGTGTCCACGATAGCAGTCACTGGAGATGGCCAGACGTTGTATACAAGACCATTTGAATCAGAAAAACTTACTTGAGGTCTTACTGGACACTGTTTGAAGCCACAAGACAGTTAGGTACGGACAATTACATAGTTCGCCGTGCGCACAATACTTTAACCCCTGAATAGCATGTTTTGCACGCATTCAGGGTGCAAACATGCATGGCCGAATGGTCTATATACGTCTTTAATCCAAGTTAAGTAAGCAGTTGTACCATTGACAATTAAGACGTATGCGGTTCATGTTGTTAAAATCAGAAGTTATAAAAATAAAACAAAACATAAGAAAGTGCCAAATCAACGACGGCATCCCACATCTGACACCAATGGTTGGGAAAATCAAAATAAGTTGGGGTTTTTTTTAAAAAAAATACATTAAAACATATCTCTAATCTTTCTCAATCCATCTTCCCGAGGACGCACACCACCAACCGTTGTGCAAATTAAAATCTGTCTCGACGACGAAGCGGCAGAACACGACACGCGCGCGCCGACGTTTCTAAGGTTATCCTTTCATTTTTCGTTTTTTTTTTTGGGGGGGGTCTCATGTTAATTCTCTTTTCTTGCGATAAAATGTTGCGATGATATAATGAAACGTGATGTAGTGACTTGCGAATGAAAGAAGAAAGAAAGGAAGAAAGAAAGGAAATCATGTTTGAATGAAGGAATGAATGAAGAAAGGGAGAATTAACAAAAAGAGAAGGAAAAAGAAAGATGGGAGAAAAGAGATAGGAAGGAAGAAAGAATGACAGAAGAGCGATGAATAAGTGAAGAGAGATGAAGAGAGAAAGGAAGATAGATGTTATGAGATGAGATGAATTATCTGTTTTCTTTTTGCTGACACCACCTGAACGGAAACGTATACGAGATTTTTGTGGGAAAATCTCGTGCCCAGAGAACACCATTATTTATCTAACACCATGTATTCTAATTGTCTCTGACTGAAACTGCAATATGTTAATAACATGTAGGTTAATCTATCACCTTTCGCCTGTGATCCCAAGGCCTCAGCACCATGCATGGACCTATTCCGTTGGATCACTCCAACAAACCGCATGACAGTCGTTAACTACCCAAAGGTTCCGGATTACCGACAGGACCTTCTCACAGGGTCGCAGCCTGTACCTAATACTTTTGCTCTAGATCCTTTAGGCTCTAGACTCCCTGCTAGACCTGTACTCTTTGAATCACTTCTATGGCCTCAGTAATACTTTCTGTCAAACTCATGCAAATAACATATTGTCATTTTGGTTATCAATATATATTTTGCTCGACACGAGAGAGATTTGGGATTCCACATCACCTTGATGCAGTCCGCCAAACAGCCCTCAGAGTGGTTATTATTAATTCGGTATATGTTGGGTCAATGATAACTCCATTTCCTTTATAAATAGTTAATCACAAATATTCAAGCTTTTGGTGCTGATGAAACTCTTGCCGACAACGGACCAGAATTATAAATACTTTAAAAACCCAAGTTAAAGAATTCTCTTATAATTCATAAACTGACCAAAATACACAAGGTCATATGTTATTTTCATTACACCTCCATAAAGAGTGTAAAGTCGTCAAATCTTCACAGAGTAAGGTAACCAATGGCTAGTTTCCTCTTAACTAAAACCATACACTGTTTGACTGCAAGCGTGTTATAATGAGGGTTCAATTATGAAGTGAAGAATGGTTACTCAACACCAAAGTTAATTAAATGTTCAAGATAATGCAAACAAAACCATTTCAAAACAGTACCAAAACAATTCTTTTAGTAAATTGACATAATATTCACATATGACAGACTTTATATCTTCAGTTTGCACATTTGTTTAGCTAAATTATAACCACAAACATTCAATTCACATACACATATATTTCTGAACTTTAAAAATTACAATTATCAACACAACACTTCTTAACAATTAATTACCATCAATTAAAAATTCTGTACAATTATTATTGATTATCAGATAATGCGAACTACTGGAAAGATATTTCTTTTGCAGTCATACAGAAAGACAACGTTTAATGCTAATATTTAGAAACTCAGCGTTATTTCAAAAACCTTACACTGCAGGAAATGTAAATTCAAAATTATTTTCTTGCGGTTTACATGACCAGGTTAGTTGCAATGATTCAAGTATTATTCAAATAACCTGTCAAGGATCAATCAAAATGTTTCAGTTTCACAATATATTTTTCATAGCAATTTAGATTCTACAAAAGAAATTATAATGTATCGTTAACACAGGTATGATTCAATATGTGTATGATTTATAATTAAGATAAATCCCTGAAATGCTTTGCCAAATAAATATACTAAATCTGCTTCATGATTTCAAGCGACATCCTTAAGCAATTATTTACGGCAGGGAATAGATCTATGAAAAGATTGCTATTCAGCAATGTGTTGGAATCCAAATAAAGTATTTAATGTTATACTTTGCAGTGTATCCAATATATAAATTTAAAATCAAATTGTATCTTTCCAATCGTAGAAAGCTCTGCACTGAACAATAGAGTAATTGACTAAATCCATTACAAAATTTACTTACATAAGCTCACATAGCAACTTCAGTTTTTGAGTAGTTAAAGTAAATATTTGGTACAAATAAGAAAAATGTGTTTTCAAGTTCTAACTACAAAAATTGTACAACCCATTTCATCATTGCACTTCACTTGAGAAAAATATGTAAATAATTGTCGTTAGTCATGAACCTGTACATTCTTGCAGCTCTTTCCCGCTAAGGAAATACATGGAAACTACGAATTTCACAAGTAAATGCCTAAAATGTTCTCTATAATACAAAAGGGAGAGAATTTACTTGGCAGCAAATTGTTATTATAAATTATCTAAGGTCACCGTCGTGAAATCTGTACAGAAAAGTTGACATCGCGGGCGATTCAACAACTTTGCTATGCAGTGACTTAGCCTAAATTTAAATGATTGATATGCAATTCATCATTTTGCCTATCCTAAAATAGTGGATGCTATGCAACAATGTAATTAATTTGATCGCGACCAATACTATTCTGTCCTTTGCCTTTCACGAAATAGTGGATTTTATGCAACAACGTAATCTGTTCTAATACGACATAAGCTATTCAGCATTTGCCTGTCGTACACGCAGTAAATGCCATTCAGCATTGTTTGCCTAACCTACTGTTATCGAAGAACCGAATGCAGTCAATCTCAGAAATGTAAAATATTTGTAACGTATACTGGACGGTATTAGAATCTACATGTATTTGAAACAAACAATCAGTTGTTGCATGAAAGTCCAAGTATGACTCTTAAAAATTCAAGAGTATAGTTCATTCACAGTAATTAAAGCTCATCAAATAGAAATTCGAACATTCCTTTCATTATTTCTTATAGCTAGTGGCAATAAATATATTCCTTAAATATGCGATATGAAATTATCTGCTTGTCTTTCCTTAAATATGCGATATGAAATTATCTGCTTGTCTGAGTACAATGTAATTAAAACTGCTAATCAGCAGTGCAGACTGTATGAACTGCTATTCAGTGCAGACTGTATGAACTGCTATTCAGTGTAGACTGTAGGAACTGCTCTTCAGCAGTGCAGACTGTAGGAACTGCTATTCAGCAGTACAGACAGTAGGAACTGCTATTCAGCAGTGCAGACTGTAGGAACTGCGTTTCAGCAGTGCAGACTGTAGGAACTGCTATTCTGCAGTGGAAATATATAAAAGACTATTATTCAACAGCTTAGTGAGCTATTTAGAAAGTTAAATAGTTTCTACTCATAACGAGGATACGTTACTTTGAGATCATTAATTGCATTCACTTTTCAGTGAATTGAAAAATCTGCGAATTATTTATTGAAATCGAGCATGATAACAATAAAATTGCTGTATAGAATAAATTATAACAGACACTGAGTGATTTTGCAATTCGAATAAATTAATAAATTGGTCCAAAATTAATATTGGAGGTTGCCATTTTGCCTAAAAGTGCGCGATTTTCATTTTCAAAAATCTCCATTTTTTACTTCATATTTCTTACTGAAAAAATTCCTACATTAATTTACAAAACAGTTTCACTCTAATAATGAGAAACAATTCGTTTCTCGACAACCTATGTTTATAGGCAGCCATTTTAGAGCAACTAAAAAGGAAATCTCAATTCGAGACCCCTACTGACATCTTACTTTTACAGAGCGCAAATTGCTATAGGGTAACGTTCAGCAGATTTTACAGAAGCGTTTGTGAAGAAAATTGCTGCTGACCCTATACTGATAAAAATTCAATTTTCCAATGCATGAGAAACACATCATATTCACAAAAAGAAAGATAAAGTATCTTTAATTCACATAATACAAATCTATCACATTGTAAATACATTATTTCTATACTTTAAAATTCAGTCCAATGAAAGAGGATAATTCATCTACAAGATTATTTTGCCTACATTCGAAGTACGCGGGCTCACATCTTAGGACATACGTCACACGTAATATTGAACAATCGAAGAAGAGAGTAGACCGCACTTACATATACAACATGGTGGACATTATTTAAAGTGGAATTTAATGCGATATACTATTGGTGAAACCATTGTTAATTCCATATGTTTTTCACAGAAAATGCATGCGAATAAATAAATATTTATATTAGATTCAATCCCTATAGGAAAATCCATTGTCCCTCGCTCTTTTCCCTATCTTTGTTCTAGCGAAGTGTACCGTCTATCGGCCGCTAAAAGTAACACTAATGAGTACACAATAAGCGCACTTATTATAGGACTCACGGTACTAATTCAGTTCCCATAGTAAACCTATGCAAACACCATGATATTAAGAATTCAAGAACTTAAAATTTATGAGTGCTCATGATCAAACCTATATTTATCAGTATAGATGAAACATGGATGTCAGCTTCTGTGTAGAGGAAAAGATATGAGCCGCGACATTTTCTGGACCTGCATGTGTTTGAAACATGTGCTTTCAATTCCGCACCAAAGAGTCAGGTGCTAATTTTAGTAAGGAGTGTTCTGAACTCAAGACTGTTAAAGGACTGAAATTCCATCAATAATACAATGTCTCTATTTTTTTTTTTTTTCCACTTACAATTAGGATAAACTCTCAAAACATTCTTTTTCCTTAAACATAACTTACATTATTAACCAATCCTGGCCAGCCAGACCCATATATGCTCTATTTTATGTTCACCCATTTCCAGGCTGGTTCCCATTTTTCTATATAATTAGTACCGTGTGTCCTTTATCGATCGCTATGTACTGTTACTATATCTAGAGTATTTGATACACTATAAAATATGTAGCAAATGTGACTTGTCCCCATTTCAGCACAATACAAATCGTAGATGAAAAGCTATTGCGGTGAAATGTTGTTTCATTGCACTGTGAATCTATATGTAATCTATAAATTCCAATATAAAATTTCAACAATAATTCCTCGAACGGGCATATCCCGCTCCATGAACAATCAAATTGCGTGCGGTACACAGAATTAACCCCTGAAGTGCATGCTTTGCATGCACCAGTAGTGTAAACTCGTCGAGTGGGCACTTATTACCCAGTCAATGAATAAGAAGTACGCCTTGCGTACACTAACCGGTCGTACAAGACCGAATGTCCATACACAACTTTAATCCATGAAATCAATCAATTAGTCGTGTCATAATCGTCATCTAACAGAGCAGCGAGCAAGACATCACAAGAACAGAGCTCGAGATGGAAGTGATGATACCTGCTTAGGCCCTGAATGCAATCAAAGGTTTAGGCCTTAGTATTGTATCAGGGTGGAGCCTAAGGGCAAAGGCTAGAAAAGCAACACTTCTGCTGATTTGGGAGGATGATTCCAACAACGAGAGAAGCATCACCCCAAGAAGACCGGGCAATGGAGGAAGACAGCAGGCACAATATCGGGAGCGTACTACGCAGACTTAATCAATGCTGAGTTCCCCTTCCGTCCAACCATGGAAAACAAAAGACCTTTGCCCCCCAAAGCAACACCACTTTCAGCTTCAAATCTAAAAGCAAAGATACGATCCCCAGTGCCACCAACAAATTCAACTCAAAGAGGGAGAGGGAAGGGAGGGCAATGTAAGGGAGAGGAGAAAGAAAGGAAATAGAGGTTCAAGAGGTAATTAGAAGACAAGAGGCCTAAAGGAACAACCTCACCCACCACGTATAGAAACAGCATTACAGACGGTGAGTAAACATCAGGGTGCACCGACAGCACCGCCTGAGACGAGGGCGGTGACAAAGTAAACATAACCTAAAACAGTCGCCATCGCCCAAGTCCAAACAACTAGTGGCAAGGTAACTTAACATTCAGGCTGTGCAATGGGGACTGGGGAGGTAATAGAAAATCGGGAAGCAGTGAAACGTCACACAGAAGACTTCTGGACAGTCTGGGCAGCCTCAAAGACACTGAAATGCGAGGGACGACTCGATGGAATACTGAAATTCAACTTATAAAATCAGCAGAGAACATCAGTATTCTGGGAAAGAAATATACAGGTTGTCCAGTCTCCCTAGCGATGCCGATTCTAAACTAGCCTAGAGAATAGTATAAGATTTCGTCTAGTCCATGATAGTTTGGCCTCCGATGAACAACCTAATGATTGCACACATGATCGATGAACAGATCCGTATTAGACACAAGTCTGAGCCGCCCGACAATCTGAAGCCGTGTTTGGTGCGACCATGAGATGATATCTATCGGCCTTTTTAAGTGCTCAAATACTTGCCTCAAATGCCTAGGGGTTTTCGCTTTGGCTTTAAAACTCATTTTGATAATAACTCTTTTAATATGCAAATACGATTCATTCGTCCACCTTTCCAAAAGATTACTCGAAATTACCAAATTAAGACCACAAAAGTTAAGGGGTCACAGTGACCTGGCATTGTTTTATTTTCTTTTCGACAATTTAACGTACACAACGTGCACTAAATTCTAACATAGTACAAAGTATGAATTCTTTCAACTGGTTAGCTTGAGCCTAATTACAATATGTGGCTTACACACAATTAGTTATAGGGAACAGCCCAAAGTAGACAACTAAGCAGAATTTGATCGTAACATTTATAGCATTTCAGCAGGATTCAGCTGCCTCTTGAGGAGTCCAGCCGGACCACCCCTTTTCCTCTTCCGGACATGTCAATTAAATATTGTGCTTTGCATACAGTAAAGCGTCGAGTGGGTACTTGCAACCCATTAGAAGAGAAATTAAGCCTTGCACACAATAATTCATCCCCTGAATAGCGTGCTTTGCACACATTCAAGGTACAGACGCGTATTGCCGAATGGCTGATGTACGTCTAAATTCCAAGATCGAATGGAGCCAGTCGTGCCTTTCATCGCCGATCCTATTAGCATTAGGAAAAAAAGTTTGATGTAGTACAACATTGTAAAGTAGGGAAGGTAAGGGAAGCCATCCTTTTGATGGAGTGGGTGGAGTTCCTCCTAGAGCCCGTCGAGGAAATGGCTTGTTGCCCAAATCGAAGTCATATCCGCAGGGAGCTGGCTTCACTCACAACAGCAAAGATGTTCGTAAGATAGGCGGTGGAGGATGGAGTTTTAAAATCAAGGAGACGTGTGTAGAAGAGGGAAGGGTAAAGAAGCAGGAAAAGAAGGACATCAGATTCGAGCTCCGCAATGCCAACTGGATGAAGTACCAGGAAATATTCAGAAGATAGAGTTATCTAGATTGGATGTCGGAGGAGAAGAAGGAGAACAAAGGGTATATTAGTGTATCTATAAAAACGTCCTTACCCTTGTGTGTGATAGCATGTTTGCATGTGAAAGTGTGTGTTTACTTCTCACCCTTCCTTTACATCCTTTCCTTTTCGTTGGATATTAGGGGTATGGTAAAGTGTGTGCTTGGATAATAATAAAAAACAGGTGCTTGGCTGTATATGTAGTGTGTTTGGATAGTAATCCATGTAACCAGTCGTGGTTGGCCCCATAAAACTTTTGAACCTATGAACACTTTTGATTCAATATAAATGTTGATTCTATAAACACCTTTGACCCTATAATACCATCCCCATGTTAAACATATGGACCACTTTAACACAGAGTTTCCCGTTTGACCCCATACCAGAATTTCCATGTAAACATATGGACCCATGTTCATTTTCATGACCCCAACAATACCCATCCTTACATACTCCTTATAACTTTGATTTTGTATTTAAAAAATCAACATTAATAATGGACTGATCCAAACTTAGCATGTGAATATATATCTTGAGAGGGACAGTGATCTTCTATCAATGATGTCGGGTTCAAGCTTTGTCTTGAGTGGAGAGAATAGACGGGACATGTGTATCAGTATTACAAAACAATTACAGCTTTCATTTTAGCTCACCTCTACAAAGTTCATGTGAGCTATTGTACTGCCTCTGACATTGGTATCAGCATAAATAAAAGCATATTGAAAGGGTATTTAAAAAAATTCAGAATATTAGTGAGCTGTACAACAAAGTCCTTTATTAATGAACAGTACATCAGTGCAGCCCCTCAAAATATTCCCTATGCACCTCTACACACTTTCTCAGTCCGATTATCCATTTATTAAATTCTATTTTGAATTCACTCTTTGGTGTGTCATTCATACACTTGAAAAATGCATTTCCAAATGAATGGCTGCTGTCAAATAATTTCTTCCGCGGCGAAGTCTGACAACTGATTCAACTAAAGATTACGTGGAACCAAAAGAGTATATGACCTGCAGTTTACATCTTGCAGGCTTTGGGTAGGTTTTTTCTCTAGCTAATTACCACATGAGGTTTTGGCATGCCATATAATACTATCCAATCGTGGGGGAGCATAGTTCCGCGTTCACGTCGCGCTCCCCGTCAGTACTCAGCCAAGGCTCCGTCCAAGGCTGTTGAAACAAAGGATCCAACTTGCAAACCGAATTCAGCAATGAATCCCGGTTACGTGCCACTATCAAGAGCAGCCCCCGATGTGCCAGTGTCCGCTGACTTTCAAGCCATCGGGCCGGCCCTACGAGTTTTACAACTTAACGTCGAAGGTCTCTCAGCAGCCAAACGAACCATCATCAGTACTATAGCCCACCGTCATAATGTTGACATAATCTGTCTGCAGGAGACTCATATAGCAGACCAGGTGGCAGAACAATATACCATTGGAGGCTTTGACCTTATTTCATCAACACCTGACTCCAAATTTGGCCGTGCTACGTATGCACGCTGAGACATTACTGATGCCTCTCCAGTTTCCTCTACCAGATTCTGCGATGTGGTCCATATTGGAGGGTACAAGATTGCTAATGTCTACAAACCGCCCAGTGCCCACTGGGACAACAATATGCTTCAAAATCTCGAACACCCAGCCGTCTATATTGGCGACGTCAACAGTCACCACCCTGACTGGGGCTACTCACACTCCGATGAAGACGGGGAACATTTGGCAGAGTGGGCAATGAACAATGACCTCCTTCTGACCCACGACTCCAAACAACGTGGGACCTTTCACTCTTCAAGATTGCAAAAAGACTACTCACTGGACCTCTGCTGGGTCAGCTCCATTGGTGACCATCCTCAGCCAGTCAGCCATACTATTCTAGATGACTTCCCACACAGTCAGCACATACCAATACTTATCCATATTGGACTTCAACTGCCAGCTATACACAGCTCTTCACAGCAGCGCTGAAACTTCCGCAAGCAGATCGAACGAAGTGCGCTGACATTTTGGAGCGTAGCATAGTAATCATACCATCTCGCTGTATCCCAGTCAAGGAATCCTACCACCGCTTCCAAAGAGCCATATTCAAGGAAGCCACTCTGTCTGTCCCTCGTGGTCGTCGTCCAGTCTATACACCCTCCTTGGATGAAGAATATCAGGCTCTTCTCAAGGAATATGAAGCATCTGGAGACCCAGACATAGCTGATCACCTTGATCGATTCCCTGGACACTGCCAGGCGCACTCGCTGGGAAGAAACTACAGGATCACTCAACTTTACGCGTTCCAGCCAGAAATGCTGTAGCTTGATTCGAAGATTTGGCACCGCTCAGCAACCACCATCTCAAGCTCACCTATTGTCAAGCCAAATGCTGTAGCTAGCCACTTATTACAAGTGGCAAAAGAACCCCTGGAGAAACAGCACCGACGTCAAGTACGAGATGAGAGGCGACACTACTGCCGTCGAAAGTCAGATGAACTAGATCAAAATACTCCAGAGGCATTTACAACAATAGAACTTGAAACGGTGCTATGTAGCATCAAATCAGGCAAAGCAGCAGGATACGACAACATCCTGCCTGAGTTCCTGAAGCATCTTGGCCCGAAGGCAAAAGAATGGCTTGCTGCTTTTTACACCCGGGTTGTTAGGGAAAAGTGCATGCCGACTTTGTGGCATCAGGCAAAGATTATTGCGATGCCAAAGCCTGGCAAAGATCCAAATAATGCGGCGAGTTATCGGCCGATCTCCTTGCTTTCAGTCTGTTTTAAGGTACTGGAGGGCCTGATTCTCCAAAGAATTGGTCCCGACTTGGAAAATATCATAACTGTTGAGCAGGCAGGCTTCAGGCATGGCCGTAGCACCTGCGAACAAGTCCTTGCCCTGACTACATTCGTTGAAAACGGGTTTCAGAGGAACTTTAAAACTGGAGTTGTTTTTCTAGATCTAACAGTGGCATATAACACGGTCTGGCATGCAGGGCTGCTGTTGAAAATTTCCAAAGTATTGCTGCGTTGGATAGTTGAGACTCCTGAACTGTTCCTTCGCAACGGGCACTTCAGAGTGCACATCAGAGAGAACTGCAGCTCGTGGAGGCGTCAGACTAATGGACTCCAACAAGGGTCTGTTCATTCGCCAAGTTTATTCAATGTCTACATCAATGACTTACCTGTAACGCAAGTTCATGTATGCAGATGATATTGCTCTCGGAACCCAAAGTCGCCCATTTGCTGAGCTTGAGGGGGTACTGAATAAGGACCTGGAGGATATGACGGACTTCTTCAAGAAATGGCATCTACAGCCAAGCGCAACAAAGACAGTCTCCAGCGTCTTCCACCTTAACAATGCAAATGCGAACCGTGAACTTTGCATCCTCTTCAATGGGTAGCAAATAAAACACGACGCGACACCAACATACCTTGGTGTGACTCTGGACAGATCAATGACATTCTACAACCACCTAAAGAAAACTGCGGCAAAACTTAGCACTCGAAACAACCTACTCCGCAAACTGGCTGGCTCAACCTGGGGCGCTAGTGCTCAGACACTCAAGACATCAGCACTGTCCCTGTTATTCGACAGCCGAGTATTGCGCTCCTGTCTGGGCTCGATCATCCCATACTAAGCTAATTGATGTCCAGCTCAACATAACAATGCGCATAATCTCTGGAACACTACGACCTACTCCTTTACAATGGCTGCCAGTACTCAGCAATATTCCTCCTCCACATCTGCGTCGCCAGGAAGCAACCACAAAAGTGTTGGCTAAGGTCTATGCCAGTGAGAAACTTCCACTGTACATGGACATCACCTCACATCCAGCAGTCCGCTGGACTTTGAGACGCCCAATCTGGTTAGGTCCTTTGCCGGAGGATTTGACAGCAATTTCAGCATAGAGGGTTGATTGGTCTTCAACAGATGCTGTAAATCACTCCCTCGTAGCTGAGCCGTCTGTCTACCCTCCGGGCTTCAACCTCCCACGTCATCTGTGGATCACACTGAACCGCTTTCGGACAGGACAGGGGCGTTGTGCAGTCAACCTTGTCCAATGGGGCCAGGTCACTAACTCTTCCTGTTGCTGTGGAGCTCTTCAGACCACGTCACACGTTGTGAACAACTGTCCACTGACAAAGTTCCCCGGTGGACTGCAGGCTCTGCATGTTGCTGATGATGACGTGGTTAAATGGCTGAGCACGCAATGCACATGATAATAATAATCCAATTGTGAACTATTAAACTTGCTGAGGGATAAGATCATGATGAGCATTACTCCATCGTTTCAGTAGTAGGTCATCATGGCCCATATTGTATGTTTCAATGACTTTGGTTAAATTTTGGGTTTGATCAGTTCTGAGACACTGTTCATGCTAGATCACACAATTTATGTTGATAGGCATTTATATTAGTACCATATCCTTGCAACTAATGCAGCTCATTTTAAACTAAATTTTATCTTTTATTGGCCTTGGTAAAATTGCTTGTGCATTTAACTCATCACCTTGAGTTTTTGACATGCTATATGCATACTTTACTGGTTAAAACCATGAAACTTGGTGTGGGGATGCATATTGATAATGGAGACACTTTGGTTAAGTTGATTGAGCAACAGACTCGTAATCCAAGTGTAGTGGCTTTGATGCCCACTCAGACCAGCTCAGGTCAGCTGCACCCACTCAGGCCAGCCCTGGTCGGCTGCCTGAATGTGCCCTTGGGAAAAGTCACTTAGCTCCCATTAACATGGCATGATATTGCCAATAATGTACTTAAACCTGACACTAAAAGTTACAAAACAAACTATACATCTTGACAAGGACATCTCATTGCAAATAGACATTCTTTAAGCCTTTTGTTTAAAGCTCATTTATTGGGTACTTTTATGTTAAAATCTTTAAATATGAAAACTGGATGCATCTTAGTATTTTAATACTACACCTTTACAACCAAGGTCACTGTGACTCACATTTTATGCACAACTAACATGGGTTAAGTATTTGTGTTTAGCTCATGACCAGATTCATCCATGCTAGGTAAATCCCATCATAGTGATAACTAATTCTGTCTGTTGTTTAGTCAGTGTAAACTTTCCACTAAAATGACTATCCACTGCATATTGTGTTAGTATCACTTGTCTGAATCTATTTACTTCTTGATGTTTACAACTGCTACTGAAGACAGGTAAAAGCTTTGTAGTGGTGAGCTATGCAGTCAGTGATTATATTCAGGTCTGTGGTGTGTCAGGAATCAGAAAAGACAAAATAGGTTTATATTGTCTTCATTTATCTGAAACTGCTGTTATGTAGTCATAAAACATGATTGATGCATTGAGAAGCATTACTCCAAGCAAGAATAGATCAGTGATCTGCATTCCACACTAAAGTGATCAAATTTAGTACCATTTCTATACGAGTTTGGCACTCAAATACTCAAGCCATGTCGACTTTTCTTGTTTTACATTTTTTTTAACAGAATTCAAATGAAAATCATAAAAAAATTTCTAAAATGTACCTTTGGGTCAACATTTTAAGGTATTCATTGGCTTACATATCTGGTTTGCTGCTTAAATAGCCCTCAGATTGCTGAGGAACAGGTAAGGTATATAACAGACACAACATAATAAAACCAGAAACCTGGCAGTCTTTCATCTCCATTTTTATTGTGACTGTATTATGAAGTGTTTCCAGCACTTTTAATACAAACATGTATATTATGATAAATAAACCACAGCAAAACATCCTCTCTCGCTCACATAACATCCTTGCTGCCCATAACTACCACTGGTTCTACAAAACCAATCCCAAGACTTTCAATCAATTACACAATTTGTCTAGAACATACATGGCATGCCTTTGTCTATTTTTTTTCCTTACAATTCCATTAAAATTGTTCCAATAATATAAATGACTTGCCATCATTTTTTGAGAGAAAATCTTTTAATAACATATTCCAGTCTCCAATAAAAAGAATACAGATAATTTTCTTAAACCAGTCTTTTCAATCACTTATAAATATGATCTGAAGATTCTGATGATGAGAGCTTAAGGAGAATTTCTGTCAAGTCCATGGTGGTGGAAAGCAAGACAACGTACTCACTTTCCTGCTGCAGGCAAATTTCATCAACAATTGTGTAATATATTGATTATACATTTTCATTTCAGTTTAAGCTCAACATGCAGACGATAACCTTATTTTTCCAATCTGTGGTGGAAAATGTTTTTTTGTTTTTTTGTTGAGATTAAAGTTTAACATTTTTCTACAGCAAGTAAAGATTAATGCATATTTAACATGCATATATGCTGATAATACACAGAGAAGACCCTAAATCCCATATACGAGTGAATAGGCACAGAGATTATCAGCATGTAATAACATTATGCCTGAATGCACAAGTTGTAATACAGTAAATATGGGATTCACAAACTGTCAATATGACACATTTTTTAATTTGCATGATTTTTAGTTTGAAAAAAGGTTTATCAGACTCCACTCAATCAACTGATTCAATTTCAAACATGCCTCCAAGATTAGATCAAGATCTGTAAATGTTAGCCTTTGATGTGCATCTAAAATGGATAACTTTGTGCACCAATATAAAAGGATCTTATTTTTTGTTTCACAATGACCTTTTATCAACTATATACATTTTTCCATGTAAAGTATAACGTGTATGTGCACATGACAACTGTTTAAAAACAAATTCTAAACTAGATGTGACATGAAAAATGTAACAAGTGCCCTAATGTACTCACAGGTGCAATGTATTTTAAAAAAAGTACACGTACTACAACCTTTACTAAATAGTTCTGTTACTATAAAATGCATGTGGAAGTTAAGTTTACAATTTATCGACTTTAAATGTATGAAAAAGAACAAAAAATATATAAAAATCTCAATATGAACTTTAAATAGGTTTAATAAAACTTTTCTTGTACTTCAGAAATGAAGTCAGTCTGGAAAACCAAAATCTTTTAAGAATGTTATTGGGCTTTTCTGTTGTTTTTCTGGTTGTTGAAAGAACTGGCCTTAAAACTAAATTGCATGAATTTTCCTATGTAGAGTAGAATGTCTGAAAAAGGAAATGATAAGGTCAAATGAGGTGTTCATTTGTTTAGATCAACTCATACAAGATTACAAAACATTTCTCAGATACAAAAATAATGTGCGAGAATGCACAAGCATTGTTCCAACAAGAAAACATATTTCAATAATAAAATACGTACCTCTTGATGTCAAAATGACTGAATTATCAATATAAATGATACAAAAATTAAAGTGTCAAATAAAAACATAACATATTCTGAAAGAGGAATCATAAAACTATTGACATTGCACAATACTTCTTAAACAATAAAGCATTACTCATGTGTAGTAGGATTAATTTCAGGGATCCAACAAAGGCATCAATTAAAACAAACCCTCAAAATAACAACTAAAATTGATGTAACTTTGAATATAATAATTTGTTCAACAAAAATGTTTCTGTCAAAACAAGAAAATCGGACTATCATAATTACTTTAACTGCAGTAAAACTGTTCTTTATGAATAAATTACTCATAAAGGTATGTGAACTAATGAAACAACCATGCTTCGTTACTGGCTAAATAAATGAACAATTAAAATCAAAATTTATTTACATCCTCCCCCTGAAACAAATGACAAAATTTATGTAAGCAGAGAAAAAGTCCAAGTGAAAATTATTTATTAAAAAAAGAAAAAGAACTGAAACATGGCAACAAACTAATCTGCCTCTTTTTCTGTGGTTGATACATGCTGAGAATATGGCAATCTTTCGTAAAAAAAAAAAAATGTAGAAAATTTTTGAAATACATTCCAGTGAATCTGATTATGCCAATAATTCTTTGTCTCTAACCACTTGAAGTAGGTCACAATTAGATAAAAATACATTACAAAATGGTTGTATCTATAAGATTTTCAATTAAAACTTCTGCTCTGCTACCAATTAATAAAATGCTACCATATAAAAAAAAACTACAAGTCATATCCAAATGCAAGCACTGACCCTAATCTGCTATTGCATTATGTGCCAATAGGTTCAGGTTCATGTTCTTTGTTCTACTGTCGAGTCCAAACAAACAGCATAACCCCTGATCTGCTCTTGCATGTGACAGCATATATGGGTCTATGCAATTTGCACTTGGAACAAGACGCATGTTCAAGTATACACTGTGCATGTAATTGATTATTTGGTATGTTTATTTCTTTCAGCTGTACAGATAATTAAAGGTTTAGACATCTGAATCTTTTGTAAGTGCCCAAATTATAAAACATTTTAATAAGGATAAGAAAGGTGCTGTATGTGCCACAAAATAACAGAAAAAAATGATTATGATTTGTATAGACTTATGGCATATGAAAATTTGTAAAAATACAGTGTTTTACTTATCTACATTAAATTTTGATATTCAAGATGTAAAAGACTTCTTGCCACTTGTGAACCATTCTGTCACCAATTCTTGTTTGCAATGAGATTTTTCATCATTGATAAAGCATTAGAATATGCCAGTCAAAAAGCACAAGCTTAAAATATATACTTTTCCCAATGTGTGCTTTATATGATAAACTATGAATTTGTTGTATTCAATCAGACCAAGCCTTGACTGAACAAACATACATGTATACATGGTTAGTGTCTAGGATGGCAAACTCAACATCAAGGAAAGCCACAGTAATAGCTGGATTTTTTGTTTGTGTGCAGAAAATCAGATACCATTCAATTCCAAAAGATGGTAACATCAGGTATTATCTGTTGTACACAAGTGCTCAGATAAAATCCCACTGTGACGACTACTTATACCTTCTGTGTAGAGAGTTACACATACTGAACGAGTTGTCACTAGCCAATTGTTCAGCATTAATTACAAGATCTTGCCATATGAACAACTTGCCCAACCCTTGTTTCAATTTTTGCAAAAATGTTTTAAGCTAGATTTAAAAAAACAAAAAAAAAAAACAACTTGCAAACAATACATACATGACTAACAACACTTCATAAATATAAAGACATCGAGTATGACACATATAAATCAATTTTTTCAGATCCATAACTTTAACATATGGATTTGATGTTTAAGTTCCAGTGAAGAGATAATGGACAAATAATGAATTTTAATAACTTGACCTGTATAGACCTAAACATAGTGGAAAGATGAAACACTTGTCTCGACTGCATACAAACCAAAGAAATACAAGTTTGACATGTCAATGATTTGTTTAGTGAAATTATTTATAGAAATGCAAAACAAATGTGACAACTATACAATGATTGTTACTAAAACTAGCTTTAAAAGAAAAAAACAATGATGCCCACAAAATGTGTCATTATGAATTATAATCATACCAACACACAAGATTAGTACTGACAAGCTTGATTATCTCAAATGCTCCCTGCTCTGTCTATCCATCTGCATTGTATAATGACCACTTTTTAAATACATTCTTAATACATATGTAAATATACTATGTTAATGTTTACCAAAAAATAATATATGTGAAAACATATATTGTTTACATTATTTTTAAGCAGTAACAGTTTATGATACAAGCCTACGCTTACCTTATTTATTTTGTTATTTATTCCTTATAAACAGGCTTATGAGCCAACAAAATCAAATTGGTACAGTTTAAATCCTTCAAGTCGTACAGTATCATTCTATGTCGCCACTGTAACTTCTTGGTTTAAATCAAAGGATGGTCAAATTTCTAACCCAGGCAAAACTTAGCAGCTTTGCACATGGCTAGACAACATACTGCATGGTTATAAACTGAAGTCTAACTCTTTCATGCCATATATTCAGGTATGTTGGGAGAAATAAAATAATAATAAAGATGCCTTCTTATGTAATCTCAGCTGTTATCAACTGTGTGTAGGGGGTTTTGTGTGTATAGCTGAGAGTTTAATTCATCCACCTAGTGAGCAAGTTCTCATGCAGCTCCAGTCTTTACCTTTGACACTGTTCCTGGGGAGGGGGGACATGAGCGGCTGTTTGGGTTAGGGTGCTGGTGCATGTGAGTTAGGCAATATGTACTATTATTCTTGTTGCAGATTTGAATCCCAATTTAACTAATTATAACTCTGAACCTGGTTGATTACATTGTTTACTGATGTCTATATAGATAATGAAGTGGAGTGGGGTGGGAAGGGTAGAGGCATAATACAGCAATTTATACATCCATGACTCTTATGAGTGGCCTCGCAATATATAATATTTACATTATGTTTATAATTTATATGTACATATAGGTACATTGATATTTACAGCTTTTTCTGCTTTAAACATAAGAGTTAATGTAATTCATAAATGTTTATGATCTATGTTGAAAATATGAAAGAAAATAAAAATAACAGTATCCACGGGTAACAAAATGCACGATCAAACAAAATGTTAAAAATATTAGTCTAATGACAGGTGTGATAAACCTAATAAAACAGGTCACATAAATGGGCACAAAAATAATGATAAACTAATACAGATTATCTCTGATAAATCAGTGCTTTTAAATAAAGATGCATTTGTGTGCACATGAAAACATAACCATGCTTGCTCTTCAACAAGCTGATGAACTTCGGAACAGAAACAAATTAACGTATCACGTTGGTCAACATCATCATTTAAATACACCAAAATTCAAATGTATCTAATTTCACAGGCTGATAAATCATTCTGGTGTAAAGAACTGCTGAATTGTTCATAATTCAGTTCTTTCTTTTGCAGTGTAACCCCTTCTTTTGTGAGGATAATGCACATCATGCTGTTTCAAAGAAGACATAAATATGCAGTAATGATTAATCAACAATCAGTCAACAGACATGTAAAGACATAAATATGCAGTAATGATTAATCAACGATCAGTCAACAGACATGTAAAGACATAATATGCAGGAGTTTATTTTCCACATTTATGTTGCAGAGATACAATGCTGGAGACCAAGTGGCATTAAAGTTACAGATCACTCAGTCCCTTTATTAAGATAAACGCAGTAAATCTGCATGTGAAGTACAATCTGTTACATAGTCAAAAACTAGCCAGACAATATAAAATGTTCTACTGTATTTACCTATTCTTAACAAGCACACAAGTGTACGCAGATCAGACCTAGATCTGTCACTGCAGATTGCATCAGCAGCTTCAGATCTTTACTGTTCACCTGAAATCATCAAATGAATCCAAGTTTACACTGTTCAAAGTTTAATATCTAATACATGTTGTAAATGGCTAAACACTGTGTATCCATGTCTTTAGTCTTTTTATGTTGAAATATCAAAGCTCAAAGTAAAACAAAAGAAAAAGCAAAAAGTCTTTGAAGCAAGCACAGACACATGGTGTCTAAAAGAAGCAGGATTACTGTTCTCCTTTGTCTTGCAGCTTGACACTAAAGCCAATTTTTCCACTCGCAACTCTTCCTGTCGGTCCAAAACAAGATATGTTATAATGAAAAAGTTTGTTCCAGAGGACATCTCTTGGTAACACTGTAATGCTCAGCACGGTAAACAGTATATCATTATCAAGCATTCAAATCTTGTGTCATAAATTCAATCTTTGTACTTCAGTTATCCATGCAACAGAAACACACAAACACAGACGCTGACACAATACAACCGCATATGATTCAGCCTCTCTTGATCCTTAATATCAAAATGTCCTGTGCAAAACTGAATGGGAACATCCATACAGAACTTCATTTATGACTAAGTGGACATATAATGTTTGTATGTATCCTTGAAAACAGGTCATATCCATGGTAAAAACTGATAAGTATGGCAAAATGGGAACACTGCCACTTTCTTCCTTGTCTTTGGATCCATTTATTGACAATATCAGAGTGAATGTTATACACACAGTTTTGTACACAACCTCCGATTTATTCAGTATGAAAGAATTCAAATCCACTGTGACACTTTCTTAATATCAGGGATAGACACTACATGTAAGCCTGAGTACTTGCAATTTTTCCCCACTCATACATCATCTGGCAAAATTGTGATGCACAATCTTCGCTCTGGCCATCTGAAAGTCTTTGGCAGCAACCTCTGAAACAGAAAGGAGCACAGATAAGTCTTTTAGCTAATGCAAATAAATATCTTTTCAACTATTTCATTTGCGGTATTCACTTAGAAACTGCCTGTCCATAATTTCCAAAGGAAAACTGCATTCGGAGTTAATATATTTTTCTATTTTACAGAAGTAAACAAGGCAGCAATTTTTATCTTTCTGGGATCTTCATATACAAATTTATTCCTTGAATACACACCAGTCTTTGGACCTCAAGAGCTTAGAAAGTCCTTTTATCCACAGTCTACCATGACAAAGAAAATTAAGTTGCAATGCTTTGTACTTTCAAAACCTGATGCTAGACCACAAATAATGCTAATGTGAAATGACTATTCTTATAACCAAGTCTATATTAGACATGCTACACTCTTATTGTGAACCCAAGTTAATTTCAACAAAATCAAACTAAATAATATATTTATACATCTGAACCCAAACAATTTGTGTAATTTATCATCAAAATTTCTAAGATTTACCTCATCTGGATTTGACAGTTCCTCAAGGTCTGCTAACATCTCCTCAATAAATTCATTTGGAATTAAAACCTGAAAAACATAAGGTTGGCATGATTAGTACATTTCTGTTTATCAGAGAATCCATCCCAATGTTCTTTAATACCTCAAAAGTGTAAGAACTTCAGAGCCGAAATTTATCTCCCTGTCTCTCTTAATCTATGTGCAAATAAACTGTGCCCTAAAGCTTTGCAATTTTTGTTAAGTCTGGCTTATCTCCCTTTTGCTTCATGACAATCAGTTTACAATAAAGCAGGTATAAGGCCTTATTTAGGAGTTTTGAGTCAAGACTGAGGTCTGATTAAATTTCATATAATGTCATCCTCTCATGAAGGTAACAAGTTTCACAAGATTAACTATTTCATAATCCTCATGATTCAAATATAATCTTTTTGAGCCATTCTTTACTTATCTTTCACACGTGTGCAGTTGAGAAAGAATTCTTACAAAGGAAATGAAAAAAAATTTGTTTGAAGTACATTTTTAAAACAACATGGCAACATCCCAAGTAAAAAAAAGTTTTAAAAACTCTACATTCAATAAAGCTGAAATAAGGATACCCTATTTCCAGAGTAGAACAATTTTACAAACTTGTCAGCCCTAATAATTTCAGTACAAATATTTTATACAGAATTACACTGTTACCTGAATCACACCATTATTAAATGAGTCACTTTTTCACATAATATTTACCTGCAACCAAGGCCCATGAGCAGCAAATGGATGTTGTTCATCAGCTATGGAACCATGGACACTTGAAGACACTAATGTGATTGCAGAATCATTCATAGCACTCACATATGTGAAGTGTCGGCCATGCCGTAATCGCCCCCTGTTGAGAAAAAATTAACAAATATGACTTTTTCACTTTAAATTAGTTACCCTCCATATAAGAACACATAATTATTATAACTGTCTCTCTAGGGTAAGTGTTCATTTCATTATATATTCCTCCGAAGGAGTTTCAGGCATGGATCTGCAAAAAGTATTTATTTTCTTACATTAAAATTCTTCAATAATTTCAATCATCAGATACAAAAGTCTCACCTTAAGTTTGGAACAAAATAGTCTATTCAAAATTATTTTCATATAATTTTATTTGCACAACGACGAAAAACTTTGATAAATGACCAAAATAAATTAAAACGAATACAAAACTCCCAAAATTACCTTAATGCTAGTGGCAAGAGTGACCCTGCTTCTAAATTGAACTTCAGATGGACAAAATCAAGTGTACGTGTTCGCAGTAATTCTGTTGGGGCATCAGAGCTGCCAGTACTATCAAAAGATTGTTTCCTCGAGTGATTTCTGTTGCTGCAAAAAGTAAAATTTGGTTAATTTCCTCTTGTATGCAAAAAGAAGTACCTTTGTTTCAAGCCACCATGTAATACAAACTGTTATTTTATTACTGCAAAAACAAAACAGTGAATCTGTGGTTGTGTTTCTGGGTATTGACAGTTTCAAGACTTAATACAAAATTAGATGGCTATGGTCTCATTTTTCTAATATTAAAATACAAGAAATAGCCATTATATTGGGTAAATTTATATTATAGGTAGTACTTACATGCACAAGCAACTTTTCCATACATACAGAGGAAACTATTCCAGATGTAAAATTTCATACAAGGATTATATCAGGCTATATTTAGCATTCTATTTTTGCAAGCTTGATAATTGATGGTTATACGAGACTTATAAACTTTAGCAAATTAATCATAAGCTACTATTATATAGATTTATAGTCTTTTACACTGCAAGATTTTTCTGAACATTTTTTTTATTTTGCAGTATTACAGATACTGAGTACAACTGCAAACAGCATAGAACTGATTTGCTGTTGCATAATACACCTACATATCTGGTCTGTGCAGTCTGCAGGTGGACTCGATGTATCAGCAAGTATAAACAAAATAAATGCACTTACTGTTTGAACTCAAGTTCTTGAGAATCTCTTCCACCATACATACTACCAGACTTGCCATTCAAACCTCTCTTCAATGTGGCCTTTATCTCTTCCGATTCTGTTTGTAATAAGAAATATTCTTGTCACTGCTGTCATAATCCAAATCAAAGCAAAATTTGAAGTTTTGGCTTCAACACTCAAAAGACAGTGTCCCTATTAAATAATACAAACTGCAAATGCAACCATAAAGGCCTGCATGTCAAACTCTTGATATAAAAATCATTGCTGTAAAGTATGTGACCCCAACCCAAGGTAAAAAATGAATGTTGCAGGATGTAATGTCTTAGTTTCATGACAAGTACGACAATCTATCAGTAGGCTTACAAAATCTATGCACACAGCAGCCAACCCTCCAGATTCGCAATTAGTGAAAAATGGGATAAAAATTAGTACATTTTGAATGCAATTAGTGAAAAATTATATCATGACACTAACTCCATCCACTTTGATGGTCAGTACTGCATAATATGAAAATCCCAAAAATAAAACTAAAACGTATTATTTACACTGATTACATGTACTACTTTAGTTGCAGCCAAATTTACTGATATACACAAACTTCACACTATTTGTCATGATATGATGCTGTGGCAGTCTTGAACTTCCTCAATGAGGCTATGGTAAATTTAATTGCTGGTTAATCTTGGTGTCTAAAATTGTTGCAAATCTTCAGCACCTAAGGAGGCACTAAGTTTGACTTATTTTTCCTCACACTAGCAAATAATCTTTCACTGTCACTATTGCTGATCTCCAACTGAGAAAGACAGGTTATGTTCAACAAGAAAGCTCACAAACAATGCTTCAGCGTTGGTAGCATGCAGGACTTGAGTAGGTGACTTAAAGTACTCCAAAACTGAAATCTGCTGGGGGTGCTATAGAAGTGTGCTTTTTCACATCATTCTGCCACATGTCCACAGGGGCTCATATCAATGCTTACAATTTATCTGTCATACATGTACTACATAATAATATTACTTCATGGTACATGAATGACAGGTAAATTGTAAGCAACAATACCAGCCCTTGTGCACATTCCCAACTGCAAAATTTGCGGCACACTACTGTGCAAAAAGCATAATGTACATCGATGTTTGATGGCTGAATGCTAGGCCAAATTTTTATGTACTCCAATCTATACTTCAGTATTTGTGGAATACAACTCTTTATCCTTGGAGGTGAAAACATTTTAACTGCAGTGTAGCTTAATTACGAAATGGTATTAATCCAGAAGAAGAAATGTCAAACAGTGAATGATTAGTGGTGTTGGTGCATGTGCAGAAAACTGAACTCAAGCAAATTCCGATGTATACTAATCTTTCAATCTAAGAAATTTCAACACTCGAAAAAGCTGTCTTCATGTAGTTTCCCAATCTCTATGTGCTTTTTGCTACCAATGTGCTTCCTCACATCATCCCTGCCACCATGCCCAATGCTAAAATTTGTGGCACACTGTGTGCAAAAAGCATGATGTATATCGGTATTTGATGGCTGAATGCACTACCAATTTTTGGTATATTCCAAACTAAACTTCACTTTTTGTGCAATACATTTCTTTTCCTTGGTGGTAAAGATGTTTTCAAGATGTGATGCCGAACGATGATTCAAATCAGTGTTGGCGATGCATACAGAGAAAATTCCTGGCTAGGCCCCCGTTTCTTTCAGAAGCATTTGTAAAACTACTTACATATATATATATATATATATATATATATATATATATATATATATACACACACACACACACACACATATATATATGATTAAAATACACTAAAATGAGTACTACCGGGCCAACTGTATGAATCGGCTATAGTTCTACTAATGTCGCGACTAGCAGTACCAGACCTTATCGGCAACTGCCGATGTCACGACTAGCACTTAACAGGAAAAGTTTAAATAATTAAGAATTGGGGAATGTGTGATTTTTTTGTGGTGCGAATCCATGAATCGCTGTTGAAGGTCATGAAATTTACGCCAAAATTATGAGGGTTGGCAGCTATGTCTATGCAAATACAAAAATCTTTAATCAAAATCTTAACTGTTGATGACAAAAATGTGGTCAGAAAGGAGACTGCTTTGTTTAGCTTCCCACCTGACAAATACAGACCATGAGAAACAGCCATTCTTACTGCCTATACCTGATTTTTTTTCTTGGATAAGGTGGGTGTCTTCCCAAAATATCCTTCCTTTATTAAGGGTATCTAAAAATACTTGTTAATTATGAACATATATTTAGCAGAGTGCACAAGGGTTATGGTCCAACCTCACAAATTCAACTGTTACCAGTCTCCTCTCAATTCATGAAATCTGAGTATCGAAATAATGACACTTGTACACAATATATATATATATATATATATATATCATGAGTTCGTAAACTGTTAGAAACAATCCAAGTATCCAATCCTCAAGTAAATGAACACTGATTTCTTTTAACATTTTTGGCCAGAACAATATCCGTAAAAATTGGTAATCCTCATGAATGACTTGCACCTTTTTTTTTCCTCTTCATTTCTGCCACCATTGTCACCAATTTACAGTGCAACTGTCTCCTTTTAAGTACACTGCTGTTTCACATTGAGAAACTATACTCCAAAAACCAGTCTGTCATACTGGTGTACTTCTATCTTTGTCAACATAGAAACTTCCTGTTAAAAAATTTATCCAATACAATTTTTATTTTTCTGGATTGTATTTGACTGTTGAACTGTCGCAAAATACTTTAATTCTGCAAAATTAAGAATAGTTGACATCAATGCATTTAAAACATTCAGGACCAATGCTACAAATCAGACATCTCAATGACTTATTGGGCTTCTTTGGTACAAATTTCCTAGGCTTAAATATTAATGTTTTTAATGTACCAAATGAGTTCAGGAAACAAGTGTCATATTACTGTCCCTGAAAACTGACCCAAGCATAAAATTTTACTAACATATGGCACACAGATGGACAAAGGTAACATTATTGCTGTTGTGCTGGAATATACAAAAGTTTTGCAACACTTTCTCTCTAGCATAAGACGCTAAGATTAATTAGCATTAATAAAGTTCACAAGTTTAACTAACCCATAAATGATATGTCTGGCCTATCAAGACCTCTACTGTCCCTCCTCTCTGAGTGATATCTGTTTTCTTTGTCATCCTCATAGTAGCTGTCATGTTCTCCTTCCCCTGGCTCTTCCCAAGAGCACCTGCTGTTGACACCGCTCAAATTTGAACCTTCTACCTCAATCCCACGATCAACTTTCTCCTGCAGCAGAAATAAGTACATATTTGGGATTATATATATATGGCCAGTTTAACTTTTATAGCAATACACTTTAAGATTCTGACAAAAAACTTCCGGTATCTTTAAAATACATTGTGGAACTTACAATTCATACTTGTACAAAAAACTATATTCATGTCCATAGTGATCACTTTACTCATGCATAACACACACCAAACTGCAATACATTGCTGATGGTGTTGCACATTGTACTGAGTCAGATCTCACTGTTAATATACTTAGGTAATGCAGACTCTGGTCTCTACAGAAACAAAACCCTTCCCTAGGGCTCATAATAACGGAGTTCCTTTGTGTTTAACAGTCAGTGCTTACACAGTTTGACCAAAAAGGTCTGACATAAATACACATGCACATACATTCTATGTATCCGTAAGTTTTACCTGTAGACTAGGATCAATTTCAAAAATTGTTTCTCCTCTTCTCATGTCTGATATGAGCCAAGGACCACCAGCACTACAAAATAAACAAAATACATAATTATTCTCAGGTATAAACATGCTTTAATTAATTTAGTCCAGACATTAACTGGATGAATGCAGTTCTAACAACAGGAGTTATTTCAAAAGACGGATACTATATGAGCAATAAAAGGTCCTTTTGATGAAACCCTAATGCTGATACCATCATCCAGATAGGATGAGTAGCAATAGCAAGATTTTCAAAATGGCAACTATGGTGGCCATAATGGAGGTCAGATGAGCATCATTTTAGTTTATATTGTGTGTGTATGTGACTTGGATTTTTAACGAAGCTTTAACGATCCCAGTCATATCGCTTGATGTCTGCAGTAAGGCAGTTTATAGTGATGTCTAGCACTGGGGCATCATGTCACAGACATATGGCATCATGTCCCACCCAGTCACATTATCCTGACACCCAGCTGACCAGTCCTAACACTAACCTCTTAATGCTGAGCGCCAAGCGAGGCAGCTGCTAGTACCATTTTTAAAAATCTTTGGTATGACTTGACTGGTGTTCAAAACCCGACCTCCCACATAGAAGGTAGATACTCTAACCACTTAGGCCACCAGCATGGTCCCCATTTTAAATTACAACTAGATATCATAAGACGTCATTTGGTAGGTTGAGAGGTAGTGATTACAAGATTTCCAAAATGGTTGCTGTGATGTCCATATTGACATATTTGAGACCAACTACAGACCTGCCAACCCTGACGAGTCTGTCTCAGTAAGGCAGTTGAATTTTCTCTTTAAGACTGACCAGTTTTCAGTAAGGTGTAACAAAATATCAATAACTGCTACTGTAAAGCTGGAAAACATAAATAAAAGTTTGACGCAGCGACGATAAACATAATGTTCAACTGAAAAGTTTGTAAAGTACGCGTACACTTTATTTACCACTAGCATAGCTGCACAAACTTTATTTCCAATCCTATGCAATTCAATGGCTTGTTGCTATCTCTCAGCTTGACGTAATTCTTGGAAATTCTTTTTCCATTTCACATGACGACGGCAATCATATCTCCCGCCATGAAGAATACTCAAATTGGCACGTGATGTCCAATAAACGTAATTGTGTCCTTTCCAGCTTTTATTCACTAGAATCTGAATACTCCTTTTCATTCTTCTGCACTGATTATTAACACTTTTTTAGAAGCTTATTTTCCCTTTCGTTTTAAACATGCATTGCTTTCTGGATGCCATTTTTAAAATATCCTATAATCAACAGTTTGATCATGCAGACGCTTCGCATGAACAAATAGGTGCAGTTTAAAGCATCTGGGGTGCTGCTGTAAAGTTAGTCTGGTTCCCTGACTAATTTTACTAATTCTAAGATGAAACCTGGGTCCATATCAAACACGGATGAACCAGTTATCCGGATTTTTCAGCAATGATCATTTTTCCATAGTTTTTGCTTGTATGCCCTAAGTCCGTATTTTAAAGGTAATTTTCATAAGACTTACGGCAAAATCGTAAGAGTTGGCAGGTCTGCAATTAGACATCATAAAATTCTGGTAAAAACCCAATGCTGATATGACTGTCTATTCGAAGTAGCTATAAAATTTTCAAAATGGCTGCCATGGTGACCATAATGGACTTCATAATTGGTACCTGTTTCATTTAAGACTAACTATACATCATAAAAAGTCTTGTAGTGAAACACCCATGTTGATATGCCCATCCATTCAGAAGGAATAGCAATAACAAGATTTCCAACATGGCCACTGTGTCCGCTATATTGTTTTAGGACCAACTAGAGATCATAAAATATCGTTCAGTAAAATCCCCATGTCAATATAACCATCTATTCATGCATAGTTGCAATAATAAGATTTTCAAGATTGTTGCCATGGTGATTACACTGGATGTTAGACTGTCATCATTTTCATTCAGAACCAAGTAGACATCACAGAAAGTATTTGGTCAAAATGCTATGTCAACATTACTCTCCATTTAGGAAGAGTTGCAATCAGATTATGAAGATGACCACCATGGTGGCAATATTAGATGTCCAAGCAGCATGATTTTAAGTGAGGTACAACTAGACCATGGGATGAACACATGTGAAGTTTCAAGGCATTCTTCCAAGTAGTTCAGAATAAACTTGTGGACAGATGGATGCAGGACATGATGACAGACAACATACCATTGCACAACTCTTCTAGTCTATGACCAGTAAAGCAGAAATCAAAAGCGGTTCTTTCTGTCTTGTTCCAGTTTCCCAAACAGACGCAAGAATGCAGCAGATGATACAGAATTGTTATTCTTTTTTACATTTTTCCATGGTATAAGGCAATTTATTCATTTCTAGGCAATTAATCGCTATCGAAGTAAAATTCTGCCATTCAGTTGTAATTTTGATATGGAGGATAGTTTTGGATAACATTTACCTTGGTATTGTCCGGATCAGCTCTATCACTCCTGGACCATTCCAGTGTTGTGCTGCATTCAATTCCTCTGCACATACACCAACAATCTGTTAAGACAAATGCAATTTTCTCTGTAAAAAATTTAAAATAATAAGCCCTGTTCACTAAATTTAACAGCATAACATTTAACTTTTCAAGCAGAGTAAAATCTACTGATATTAAAAAGACGAAACCAATCATCTAAAGATGAGATATCGCCCCACTCCCCTGCTTAGATAAAGACTCCACCGGTCCTGTTCTCTCAATTGATATACTATTTATGCAAAATACAGAACGCTGAAAATTAAACTTGCTTGACAAATATACCAAGTTTGGCTGAAATACTTTGAACAGTTTGAGAATTATGCTTTGGAAATGAAAATGTTTAAAGTAAGTCAGACATAGCATTAGCCATGTACACACATATAGCATATAGGTGGGATAAAAAAAATCTTGACATCAAAACAAGCTCAAAATTAGACAAATTAGATATGACTCTTGGACCAAATCCATTACAATGAAATATAATATGCCAATAGAATAATAAAATTATGAATCTCCTGTAAGTTATTTTTAATATTATTACCATCAAAGTTAATAATGTCAAAGTCTTTTAATATCAGAACTTCACCATTAGGTCAGTGTCTAAAAAGTTCAGGAATATGAGGTCTTATGTATCAAGACCAAGTTGATATTAATGCACAATGTCCTTTACTTTTATTGGATTTTATATTAACTGTCACACAACTTTTAACCTGACTGGCGGACATAACTATGTCAATTACCTGTACAAAATTTACAAAGCCAAAGGGAGTAGTGATAGGTAGAAGCTGGGCATCTTCTGCCATGAGCATGTGCTGTATTCGTGATTCACTTCCGTCTAATGGCATGTGCCATGGAACATGATCTCCAGCATATATTGCATTATCTGAGAAAATAAAGCAAACATAAATTTTGAAAGTATTGCCCTTTATGTCAACAGTTACTTTTGGTTATTAGTTATATGAGAAGTGCAGTCACATACTACATGTGATATATTAATAGCAGTAATAGCAGACCCAGATACTCATAATAAACTAAGGGCTAATTTATATATTCAGAAGATGAAACCTTAATAAGCACAAACACATTTCATAATTAGGATGCCTTTCTTTCTGTTTTACAAGTGTCCTTTTTTACAAAGTACTTTTCTGGAACAGACAACTTCAACTATCAATGCAATTCCAGTACAATTTCTTAACTTGTGATCTTAATTCTCAAAAGTATAACTGACAGATTTACCTGTTTGAAACACATATCTGGCTAATGCCTGCATCAGAGTTGCAGGCCATGTTGGTGGATTTGTCTCCCCTGGCTCTCGTTTTAATCTGAAGGTTAATTCAAACCCAAACCCACTGGGACCATCTGTGCCATTGCTTCTGAAAAAAAAAATAAAAAATAAAAAAAAAGAAAATCTGTGAGCTCCATCATGAATCAGATTTTAAATCAGAGATGATTAAAGATTTACAATTGTGGAACCTAATTGCATCAACAGCACACAATGTGAAGGATATATTAGTTTGGTTCCTAAACCTCTGGTGATTTTCTTTTTTAAAAGAATTTTCAATGGAATTTCAAGGACTTCCAAAAATCTGAATGTATTTTTTTCTTAAAGCAAAGTGGTTTTTGCTCCCATTTTAAACAGTAGACACAGCTTGATCCTGTCTGGGCTGCATACCTTGCTAAATTTGTCACCCATTTCCATTTGGTATCTGCAACTTTTCTCTCTGTATCTAATAAAGACCAAATATTTCCTGTGTATACTTGTGCTCTGTTATTGCAATAATATTTCCAGTGCTGTACATGAATGGAAACTATAATGTATTCATCGTATTACTGCCGTGGTCATAAATGTAAACAGCATGTCTAATGTTGGTCTTGGTTGTGTAAAAATAAGGCAAGCTGTAAATAGTTTTACTGTATTTGTGTTACCATCAGATGATTGGCATGATTTTCACACAGCTTTGAACCTGCTCTCCCTACAGGAGTACAACAGACTTCATTTAAATTGATCCTGCTTTCTCTACAGGGGTGCAAGAGATCTGATCCACAACTGAACATTATCTATAAGAGTGCAACAGATCCAGTCTAACCCACAACCCCCTAAAACCCCACACAGACATTAAGCACTATATACTGTGAATGCACTGTACCAGTTGTCATGTTGAGAAGTCCCCTTTTTCTAAAGTGACCATGAACAATGGTAAGTTTTTCATGTAGTCACTATCAAACCATGCCAGGTCTAAAATTGGTTTTAAAAAAAAACGTTACATGGACCTGGTAAATTTCAAAATTATCAATCTCTTAAATTTACATGTAGCTGGAAGGCAGTCAAAAAAAGCCCCATCTACTTTCTTTTATAACAAGAAGGCCATACTGATGTAACATCCTTGTACAATTGTCTACCAATGGCTGGTTTTAAGTGGTCATCTTTCCCTCTGTTGCAAACATTATCTTAATAAAAAATATTTTGACAGATTGGGATGAAAAAGGAAAACTCAGGAAGGATAGGAAGTGAGAGGACAATTTCTTTGATCCTAATAAAAGTTGCTCAGTCAATTTTCATCTGAAATACAAAGACTGTATTTTTTAGAAATAAAAAATAAAAAATAAAGGTATTGCATTACAACTTTCTGACATCATGAAAAACATACATGGGTAAGTCTAGATCATGATATGGTGAAAACTTGTGACTGACTACAGCATATTGTGATACCTAATCCATTTCTATAAGAAATCAGTCAAAGAAATTACAGTCACTATTGTACCAATTTTGAAAGACAGAGTGTAAACTGAAATTCTTAATTGTCTTTGCTCAGTGACTTGCAAATTGTTTTGTAAACTAAGAAAACTTGTATTGTTTTAGTTGTCCTCAATACCTTTCTGAAATGTAATGTGTTTGGAAAATGTCCAATTAATATGGCTAAAATATGTCATAAATGAGAATTAAACAAAAGGCTTCTGTTCCATCTGGTGTTTTCCATTATGTTAACAGAGTGAGCCAGTGTTCTAGTCAGTGACCAGATAAGGGGTAACTTACATAGGCCATATTTAATGACAAACAGTTGCTTTGTTGTGTCTGAAGACTTTAATGTTAGATTGTGCTTGGTGTTCCACATCACCTCGCATTCACTGATATTATTTATGGATTTGTAATGCTATTCAAAAATAAGTCACTTTAGTGTGTTACAATTCATGACCCAGTCACTCCCTTGTTGTGTTCTGTCCAGTAGTGTGAAAGCTTGTTCTAAATTTTCAATTTATATTACTGCATGTACAAGAATTGAAGATTTAAAAGAGGGTGGGGGATTTCCCATTCCATCTGAAAAAAGGGGAAACTTTCTGAACACAGGCATGAATTAATGAAGAAATAAAGGTAGTACTGATTTTTCAGTGCGACTCTTTAGAAATTATCAGGGTCCCAAAAACCATTTGTTCATGACTGTCCATGATGCAGATTTTTCCTGCACACATAAATAAATAAATGTGAAAACCAACTCCTTTTTTCAGGACTCTTTTATTATACCCTACTGGGCACGACAGAGGTTACTTTCATGCACCAAAGATGAAAGCTAAGGGTCAATAGTACTGCCTAAAATGAACTCTGAAAGTGGGTTCTTTTATCGACTTTTTTTATCCATCTAACCTTCATGTGACCTTCCAATGTTCCTCTCAGAGCCTCTACTTCCTACCTCTGAGTGGGTGACACTGACCTTCTAGAAAAATGGGGGGGGGCCACTAATTCATATTAATCTTGATACAATTTGTAATAGCTCTGATATGAAATAGTCCCTGCCAAGATAATCTATTCTGATCGTTTGAACACCTGAATTGCTACTACAATGAATACCATGGCACTGGGTGCCAGATTGGTCTAAGGTGTCTGGTCTAAGGTGTATACTTCTCACCAATGTTCGCATGGGTTATGTCTCGACTCGGCCAATATGGGTATGTGAGACAGCTTGCCATTAGCTTCCTGTGGGTTGATGCTTCTTCTCGGTATTTATTCAGTGTTCTTTCTCCACCAAACATACTGGCCATCATGTATAGCCTATCATGTGTTGAAAAATGGCACTAAATCCATAACAAAAAAAACTAATGAATACCACATGCTGCTTTGTCTAAATCAAAATGATGATATTCATATTTTGGGGTATGGGGGAGGGGGGACAAGCCAAAATCACAATTACAAGCAGAAGAGAAACTTCATCTTTTCCTTTTGACAATATGCTGGCTCAAGGGTGTCAAATAGGTCTGATGCACTCTCCCATATGTCAGGAGACAGGAGTTGTCATGGCTTAGTGGTTAGCATGCTGGACTTGTGACCAAAAAGGGTATGGGTTCAAATCCTACCATCAGATTTGCCCAGGATCAGCTACCAAGGTGTCCCTTGGAAAGGCACTTGACTCAAATTGCCTCCTCACTAAATAATTTACTTGTGTTGCTTTGTAGTATAACACAAAATGAAACATACCCAAATCTTTTCACTTCAGAAGAACACAAAAAAATGAAAATATATATTATCTAAAATTGTTTAATACTTTCGTAAAATATTAACACAGAATAAAATATGCAGCATAGGAGTCCAAGAGTTCCTATAGCTAAGATACTGTAATATACCATATATTCTTGCTTATAACACATAGACCCTGATCTGTAGTTGCATTATGCGACAGTGGATCAGGATCTATATATTGTTTGCAACTGGACTAAAATTAAAAACGAGTATATATGGTAGTGTCATTTGTTAACCATACAATATACCCTGCATATAACATGATGGCACTGCTCCAACTCTTCAATAACAGGCAAATTAAGGCAAGTATCACCAAATGCAATTACAAAACTGTCATTCCCTTTCAATAATACATTTTTTTCAGCCATGAAAAGATTGCCTAATTATAGTCATACTATAGTACTTACATATAAAATCTTTACATAGAAAGAACCTTGGTCCAAAATATTCAAGATAGGATCAGAATCATATTGTGATTTATCCACCACCAAAGTACTTAATCCTATCAAACAATGATATTGTCATAATTCTTAAGATATAAGAAGCAAAATTATCCCTTAGTCTGCCACAACAATAAATGAGATTTCTTTATTAACAATTGTTATTTCTCTGCTGAACTCATTTTCACCACACTGACATTTGAAAGCAACACAGAAATCATGCATTTTAACCTATTAATCTACTTATCTAATCATCCTGAATGTCCTATTCATTTCCTGTAACATCATTATTTTGCACAAATAATAATAGTAATAACAATAACCATAAGAAGCACCATGCATGTTCCAAATCCCATTCCACACAATGTACTCTTCAAAGTGTTGCTGTGCCAAAGGAAATTACATACAACTAATCTAACAAAAAAACAGGCACTTTTATCTGAAGTCAAGTTTTGACTTCTGCAAGTCATGTTTGAGAATCTTCTTGTAATGATATAAATGTACATTTTTGGGTTAGTGTTGGTGATTTTTATGGTAATTCAAGGCTACATCATGCTGAAGCATGGGCAGTCAAAAGCCTTGCTTGAGGACAAAGTAGCTGATCCAAAGCTGGGTATCAAACGTGCACTATTCTGGTCACATGTCCAATGCCTTTACCTCTGAATTACCATGGCTCCATCAATATAAATGTGAATAAAACTGGGCAAGCATGGAATAAAAATTTTTACACTGACTCATATTACACATCTGGTACAGTACCACTCTCAAGCTATCAAACATTAGATTTGATAGCAACAGAAGCTGCCAAGTGCAGCATACCAGAAGTAAATCTAGATCCATTTATATAATGACTTCATCAATAATCCAACTGTCTGAATGTTTCGTAACAGTACAACTAAGGTGTGAAAAGCAAGATTTGTACAGGAACATATATTTGTACAGGAGTGTAAAAATGGGTCCAATCTACCTATAAATGACTTTACGGGCTTACTTCTTATTATTAATGCCAGACATCTATTTTTAAAGTTTACTGACAAAATGTGGAAGCTAAATGATCTTCACCCTAATTAATCGTCCAAGAGCTCTGTGGTGAGTATGTATGTATATGTATGTATTAGCATTTTATCACAAAAGTGGTTATATTGTGCCAATTATGGTTCCAAAGAAATTTAAATATGAATTGCATTAAAACATTAGGGAGATAAACCATTCCAAAATAAATGCAAATACAAAGCACAAGATAAAAATTATAAAAAAAAGTAAAAATGTTAAAATTCTGTAAAAGGTATATAAAATATAATACACTTGTAAAATCTTTAAAACATGTGATCAAATTTATTATACAAAACATGTTCTCTCATAAAGTCCAAGACTTGTTCAGATGTATGAGTGTGTATGTGCGTTTGTGCAAAATACTGCAAGAACATTTTGTTTGAGAAGAGTTTAATGGAGTTTTTATTATAATTATTATTATTATTATTATTATTATTATTATTATTATTATTATTATTAAGGTTTTATTATTATTAAGGATAATGCATAGAAGAATAGATTAAATTTTGGTACTTATTTGTCGTAACTTTTACCATAATGCCACAATAAACACTAAATACTAAGATGAACACTAAATACTACATGTTAGTTGCTTCCATCACTCTTTACACTTCAGCTTTCAATGCTTTGCAATGGAAAATTTGCAGATATAGCCATAAGGTGATGGAGTTGCCTCCCCAGAGAATAAATATAACTTGCCCTGTAGTGTACACAGCACAGTGCATCACATACAAAAAGCAATTTAGCTTTGTGTATACAGGTGCCCTTCTACACTAGTTCTTCAATGTTATAGGAATAGTCTTAATGATTTTGACTACTGAATTGTCATATATAACCTTTCCTGTACTTGCATGAAATAAAGTACAAACTTTAAAATATGGATGGACATGTGCCCTCACAAACCATGTATACTCACCTACAAGTCCAACTGCAAACTCCACAGACCCAGCTGTGTGCCAGATAATCTGGGTCTATGCAGTTTGTCAGGAGGAATCAGTGGGGAAAAAAACCCACAAACCCTGATCTGCAGGTCTATTATGCTATATTAGATCAGGATCTTAGTGGTTCACAGTTTGACTCAACTTATAAGCAAGTACAGACGGTAATTATTTTTTTCTCTCGTAGTAGACGAAGTCAGAATGATAAGACTTCAGCTTACAATGTAAAATTCAAAAACTTTGTGAGAACAATACTTACTCATGTACCCTGCCATCACCATGCAGATCTGAGAGACCAAAGCTAATGTAATGCCAATGTGGAGGGATTCCCCTGTCTGGTTCTCCAGGATTTGCATACATACTGATATAGTCCAGGGGATCAGGGCCTTGCAGCCTGAAATAAACATGAATATTTTAAATAAAGAAAATCATCTCATTATCCAAAAAATAGTGTAATTAAAACTTTTTAAGCTTTTTATTTTTGCATTTCAGGATAAAGTTTTTCTTTTTAATTCCAAATAAACAAAAGTTCACTCTTCAATCTAAATCAAGCCAATGTTTTTTCAATGTGCAATAACTAAATAAAGGCACATATAATGAAAAGATTGCTCAAAACAATTCAGCTATGAAAAACCAATCCACTGAACACAAAAGCAGTTGGCCAAGACATCAGGATTAATGGGATGTTTTTCGTAGGAATCTATTTCTATGCTGCCAATTGCATAGGTTATAAAAACAATTGTTTAAAGGTTTCTCTATTTTTGTACATTCATCCATATCAGATGGTAAATCATGATAGTAACTCAGCATAATTGTATAAATTTGAAAGCTTCTTATCAGTCTGCCTTTGTTGAATTTGGTCAAACCACCTTGAGACAAGCTGACAATTTCAATGAAGTTACACGTTTTGCTATCCACTGTATGTGGCAAACAACATTACTGTTCACATCGAAGACATTCTATTTGGAATATGAAATAGTGTATTTCTACATTTGTTGTTAAAATGCTTGTTGTATTATAGAACACACTGAAAAAAATATGAACAATTTGTCATAAAATCGAAAGGATGCAATCCTTGGAGCACAACAGAAAGGTACAGATTTTACCCCAATGAAATTGTTATACTTCCGTAGAATTTATCAAGGTCATCACCTCTGATGACAATAGCAGCAATGGATGATTAACTAATTTAATTTGATCTTTGATGTTCTCCTGGTGAACAAGACCAATTATGGAAACATATTAATCAATGAATGGCTATAAGAACAGATTACTAATCAATTCTCACTCTTCAACTAGAAAATAAAATAAAATGGTCTAATTAATTGCAACATAAGTTTTATCAAAACTTTTCAACACTGTTGGGTCAGTCCTATCATTGCTTGCAAGACTGCAATTGATGGGAAGAAAAGAGGCAACATGTGTACCATATATACTTGCTTATAAGTCAAGTCCAGCTGCAAACAACAATGATCATGATCTGCCATAGCATAATACACCTACAGATCAGGGTCTATGCTGTTTCTTCTATTGATTATTCCTAACAAATGGCACAGATCCAAGTGTGCCAGCACATTATGCAACAGCACATCTGGGTACAAGCAGGTTGCTGTTGAACTCATATTATAGGCGAGTACACAAGGTATATAATATACACCTGTGGCAACAATTTCATTGCATTATTATTTATACACATTGCCCCGTACAGTGCATCACACCTATGATAAGATGTGGGTGTCTTTTGTATTACATTATTGTGCTATCAATGATATCAGTTTTACCAAGAAGAAATGCATGTATTGTACAATATGAATAATAATATAGGCCTTGCATGCCTCAATTAGCACCTGCTGCAGGAGGTCTCAGAATCTTATAAATGCCTCATAGCAGTTTGATATGCCACTACCTAGGTGTCATAAATTTTACAAAGATAATGGCAGCAATGACAAAAATGATGTCCTTTAGTGTTGCAAAAAATGTTTGTGGACAATGTTGGAACAACCCCCTATCAGGCTGATTAAGATTAACAGGCAAAGGTTTTATAGCTTATAGAACTATGGACTACTTACAAGCTCACAGTGCTTTTCAGATATGTCTACAAAAAAATTACAATGCATGCGAAGGTAAATCTTTACAAGATGAATCCCAACTATTTCACCTCAATACTGCCAATATGATACTACTCTCTTACAAGATGTAACTTCCTTCTATAATGCTATATATATGCACTTATAAGTTCAGTCAAAGAGCAAACATGAAAGACCCTGATCTACAGAGGCATAATGCATATTTTATTCTACTGACTACTCCCAACAAACTGCATAGACTCAAATCTGCCAATGCATTATGCAATGGCAGATCTGGGTCTGTGTACAGATAGTCTGCATATAGACTTGTCTTACAAGCGAATACACATGGTACAAAAAATCATGCTAAATACACCTAAGTGTAGAAAACAATTACAGAGGTTTCTGTTTCAAATTATTCTGAACCATCCATACATGAAAACCTCAAATTCTTTATTCTGAATTTCTGATGCACTGTTTATAAATGAGACATTTAAATAAATGACCCTCACAAAAGTTGGAGGAGTAGATTACCTGCCCCTAATATCTATGCACATGTGATATATTTATAGAGCAAACAATTTAGAAATTATTATGGTGTAAGAAATTTGTGATAGGTTATGAAATGAAGAATGATCCTGTTGAAATGAAGAAACTGAAATGTCTAATAATATACCAAGTCAGTATGGTCACTAACAGATTGACAGAAACATGAAAAAAATTATGATAATTATTTAAAAGAATTGTAAAAATACTGTGCATTAAAATGCAGAAGACCAATCTAGACATATTTACAACTTTTATATGTATGTACACTAACACCGAAAAAACCAGTACATCAGATCCCTAGTTTTATTCAAACTTATCAACAATAATGCATCAAAAATAAAATGCAGTTCTTTACAATTATATAACCATAATAAAAAAGTTTCACCATGTTCTATTTAATATTACAACTCATATTTCTTCATCATCAATTTATAAAGAAAAAGTTTCATGGAGATACGTGTATGAAGTTGTTATGAAATGAAATGTCTTATTTTTCAATATTCTTCCTCTCTCTTTTGCATGCTCTATCATATTGCCTGATTGATTGCCTGAATGATTTGTCAAAATCCATTTTTCCTTGTTTAGAAGGATTTGAATGGATATTGCTTGCAGTATGCCTCCACAAAAATCAACAATAAGGGCAACTTAGAAAGCTCTTCATAACAATTCCTTGCGTGACACAGAACAATTGCAAAATCCCTATTTTTTCTCTTTATTTATTTAGATATTAAAAATGAAAACAATGGCATTTTTTCTTTAATGATAAATTGTGAACTTATTAAGCAATACTTGTCATTTTAAATGACCGTGCAATTAATACACTTCTACATTAGTGGCTGGTAGGATCATTCTAGAGTGAAGGTGCATATAACGGCAAACCAAGCCTTACTTCTAACTCCCCATTTATTATACAAGTCAATTTTGTAATATCTTCTGGAGTAAATTTTATTGGAGAAATTTAGTTTTATTTACACAAAATGTTCTACAAAAAGCTTGAAAAATTAACATTTTGAAAATTTTCTTCATAACTGAGACTGAGCCAGTACCATGATCTCATGGTACTGGTATATGATGGTACTGAACTAGTATATGATGGTACCATCATATAAAAGTACCATGATCTCCAAACATGATTAGCTATTAGCAAGTGTAATATCACAATTTCTGCCTCAGCCTTTTCTTGTGAGACAAAATTTACCTCTGGGGCCTACTTTAACTTTTAGAGAAAGTGTGCACAGAAGAAATGACTTTAGAAAAAACACTTTTCAAGTTCCAAATCCACTTGCATAATTTATTTTCAGTTTCCTTAATTAACTGTTTATCAACTCGTCAATAATGAGATCATTTTCATCCAAGACGGGTTCAAGCACAAAGCTTCCTTGTTACTTATGACTGAATCCAATCCAGTCTGATTCCGAGACTTTCATATCACCAGTTTATATACACATTGTTTTGGATTGGTTAACAGATGGGAGAAAATTGGACTTATTTTTATTGAGCTTAAAGGACACATGATTTTCAGCCCTCAAATGCCATTTTTCCCCAAATTGCAAACCTGCCCCAATTTTTAAAAGTTTTATCTATCTTTATGTTTGGACCAGAGAAAATCTCACATCTGGATGCAAACTCTCATTTTGAACTGGCAATTTTCTTACCTAAAAAGAGATCTCGCTGCAAGACCTCTACTTTTTAGCCGTGTTCTTAAAGTGTATAGAATGTCAACATTACAGTACTAATTATCCTGTTTCTTTAATGTCACTCTGTTTAGTCCCTCATGAATTGTGATGTCATCAAGTCCTGAAACAATGGTGCTACCTTGTAATGCAAAACTATATTTAGCTATAATTAGTAAAAAAAATTGGTCAAGACTGAATACTTCCAAATGTTCATTTTTTTTATAAAAAAAACCCCAACATTTTAATGCATATATTTTCCAGTGAGCATGAAATATTAAAAATCTAGGGATGTCAATAAATTTTATTTATACGCTGTCCTAATTTAGCTTTTACTGAGCATATATATTGGTGAATCATAACAAAAATGGTCATAAGTACATCATCATAACCACCATCAGCTTCATAACTATCTTGGATCTAGGGCACCTTGACATGTGACATGTACTTTATTACCTGTACAAGTATTGCAGGAATCTATGGAGAGTAAAGAACAATTGACAGTAATATTTCCAGACACTGACTTTAATAAGCATTTCTCCATGTGGGAAACAGTCAGGCAATTTTCTATGCACTATAAGCAGGATGAAGTAACCCCCACCTTCCCAGTCCATTGCAGAACTTTAATCAAGACCAGGAGCTTCATGACACAATCAAAATATTGCTGTATAAGTGTGATTTTGACCCAAGGTCAAACAAATAAGTAAGATTCATAACCATTCACACCAAGTATTAAGAAAATCTGTCGAACTGTTTAGGTGTGTGTGATTTGGATTTTTAACGTAGGTTTAAAATTTTTCCGGTCATATCATTATGATGTCTGCAGTGTGGCAGTTTATAGTGATGTCTAGCACTGGGGCATCATGCTGCCAACATGTAGCATGATGTCCCATCCAGACACATTATCCTGACACCAGGCTGACCAGTCCTAACAATAACCTCTTAATGCTGAGCACCAAGCAAGGCCACTGCTAGTACCATTCTTATAAGCCTCTATTATGACTCAGCCAGGGTTCGAACCCCCAACCTCCCACATCCAAGGTGGATACTCTAACCTCATAAGCCACCACAGCAGTCAAGCTGTTTGGGAAATACAAGCAAAAAAAAAACCTGTACCAAATCTTAAATATAAATTTTATGAAACATTGACCTTGATCACAAGATCAAATCAGCAACTGTGCATGTCACCAAATTAATTGTTAGCTTCATAATCATTCATCCAAATTATGAAGAAAATCCATCAAGGGATTTAATAAATTTAAGCAAATTAAAAAAACTTGAACCAAAATCAAAAAATTTCAATAAATGACAATAATAATAATTTTAATAAGGACTATTTAACTCAATTAGAGAAATAATCTACCTTGATGCCTTCTAGCAGCTATATACAATAAATACAGTATATACAGCATGATGTAATAAATTTGACTTGTCACTAAAGAATTAAATATTCTAAAAATTAAAGTATCAAGCCTGGAAAATATGCACAGGCATCTGTGAACACATAACACATATAAAATATAATCCTGTATTGAAAAATTCAACTGTGAAAACAATGCAAAAGTATAGAAAAGCAGGCTGTATTTATATTACTAGATGTCGATTATGAAAAGAAGAAATGCTACAAGGCTGCCTTATTTCACTGGGAATGTTATATACTAGTGGTCCAGTATACTGAAAACTTTTTTAAACAATTCTTTCTTTGGTCTTGGTATAATGTAACTTTTACTACTAATGAACCTTACATTTGGAGTACCATCTGCATCTCTCTGGTAAAAGATATTCCTTATGTAGACAGCAATGACTCGTTTGGACAGTGTATACATAAACTGGCTTTTCTAAGAAATAGTCTTTCATGCATTGTCAACAATTTTTTATTATTTATTCATTGTGTCCTGGAATTGTCTAGAATTAAAAGGTATACCCTCTTTTGGAGTCTTAAAAAGTTTTGTTGTTTGAATTAGAAGTATTTGTAATTACCACAATTTATGTTACAATAGTCCAAATATGGCTGAATATAACTTTATAAAAGATGACCCTATACTGCAATGAAGTATATGTTTTGATTTTCCTCAGCAGTAAAAGATAATTAACTTTTTTTAAAAATATGTTTAATGTGAATAGACCAAGTAAGCTTGTTATCTATGAATACATCAAGAATTTTATGACATGTTTTGCAAGGTTTTGAAAAATTCCATTATCAGATAGAATTGGATTTTGTTGCTATCTAGCTTTGCTCATTTGTTCTGTTGCAACTAGCAGGGCTTTTGTTTTTTCTGTATTTAAGATCATACCGTTTTCTTTGCACCATACTTTGTCCAGTTAACACCAAGTTTGTTAAAAGCATCTTGTAAATTATTTTAGAGACAGTTTTGGTTTTACCTGACTTGGTGTAATATTATCTGTATAGAGGTCAGTGGAAGAAACTTAATTTCCTATCTTGCTAGAATGTAATTAATGGGAAGAAAAGAGGCAACATGTGTAGAGTTAAGTATTTAATAAACAGAATGAATAACAGAGGTCCAAGGATAGATCGGCCATTTATCAATCACAGATATAAGTGCAGTGTCACTTGAGTGATCCTATCAAAAGCCAGACTGATTATCATGAATATGATCACCGTGTTCAAATAGTTGAGAAGAGAATCATGTACATGTTTTTCTAGTAATTTGGAAAGACAACGAAGAATAGAGATGGGTCTGTAGTTATTTACATCATATTTTGTTCCCGTTTTATGTAACAGTGTTACCTTGACAGTTCTCCATGTCTGTGGAAATTTATTATGGCTGTGACTTGCACTCTGAGGTCAAAGGAATAAGCAAGCACTTCCTAGAGTTAACTGTCTTAGCTCCATAACGATAAATGCCAAGTACGATGAGAATCTATTGTGGTTTTAAGGAAATACATGTATAATCAAATAAAATTTGTAAACCATTTACCCAAGTGCTTGCACTGGAAAGTTCATGCTATACCTTGATTCCCACTAACATGGGTTCTACAATAATGACATTTTGATTTTTCTACATTATGCACACATTATCCCTAGCAGACTTAACAAAAACAAATTACATGACTTTTCCAAAACTTTTCCTGGGCCATTTCACAAAACTCAAGGACCATTTATCAACAGGAAATGTATTGTGTTCAAACCATGTTTTTTTTTAAACTAATGTTTGTTGCTCTATGAAATTGGCAGTTATCAATTTTTTTTAAACTCCAATGTCAGAAGCTGCACGACTTTCATAAAACTGTGTAACGTTTTGAGAAATTCCATGAATTTTCAAGGCTCTTGAAATTCATTTTTAAATTCCAAGACTTTTCCATGACCCATGGGAACCATGCACACCACTGCTGGGAAATCTACGTGTTCTCCAAACAGAACTATTTGGCAATTGTCATGTGAGCAAGCGTAACTTGTAACCCTGATATGCAACAAACTCGTGAAGTCTACAACTCGGAATTTGCTGCATTTCTCAAGAAAACTACCACACACTGGAAACTTAACTCAATTTTAATAACTTCAGTGATTTGAACTTTCTATCTTTCCATCTGCATGAGAAATATGTGGCAACCTTAAATTCCGTACCTGTGGGTGCTCATCCTGCTAATTTTGACTACAATTAACAGTATAAAATTTCTCATTAGGGCTTTTAGTTGAAATTGTAAAACATTTTTATCATAAAAGATCTCAAGTCTGTTAAAAGTAATATACACATGCTTCAAAAATCCATTCAAAAGTTTTACTGCTCTACTTCAGGTGAAAAATGCCGTAAAAATTACATAACACAGCTGTAACCTTGTTTAGTTGAGGCATAAATGGTCTCCACCCATCCCCCACCTAGTGGAACAAGAACACTAATCCATTCTACGTGCTTAGTCAGGTCACTCATCTACCTGTAATCAGTTAACAATGAAAAACCAAAATCAATTGGGAAAACATTGCCTTGGCTTGATCTGGTGTTGTGTGTGTAATCAACAGTCTCAGCGAGGACCCCCTGTGGAGTATAATCACTTATTAACAGTTGTCCCTTACACCAAAACGACAGGTGAAATACAGGTAGAATGTTTACTTGGCTTAGTAGAGCCACCCCCTAATGAGAAGTTGTCAAGGTAAAGCCACCTCCCATGCTTCAATTCACAATAGCATGTTTTTCCTCCATCCCAAGACAACCAAGTATGAAACCCCCTGTGGACTGGACAGTTTACACAGATAATGGCTCCTAAATAATTTGGCCAACCTGAGTATCTTTCTTGTTCACAAATGCTACAATACTTCCAAGATTTTCAAATGAGGTCACCAAAAATTTGAACCAGGGCCTTTTGTCTTTCTCAGCTCATCTTGTGGTTACATGAAGATCAAATAAATAAATGTACCCCAAATGATGTAGAAAATATTAATTATTACTCTAATAGCAGGTTAAAGTATCATTTAGTAACCTCAGTAAGAAGGAATAAAAGTTACTGTATAATTCAAAATTGATGACATAATGAATTTATATTGTTAGTTTATCACTGACATGTTTCAGACAATAAAAGATATAAATTTGTCACACACTTGCAATGAGTATAACCAGCAGGCGAAATCACTGCCAGTCCATATGACCAGCTGGATCTTAAGGTATGAGTAACTTTAATCTACAAACTGGATATTTCATGATCTTAGACACCAAGTGAACAATAAAGGTAAATTGGTTTGGCTGACTACTCACAAAACTGGATGAGATGAGAAAATAAGTCATGTGTAATCTGTGTTCAAGAGACAAGTGTAATTCCAGTTTAAATTTTTTTAGTGTCATTGAATGCCTGAGGATTTGTGCTAGATCCAATTCCCAACATCAACATACGCAGATTTGGAAGTCTCAAAGTTGCCTAAGGCTAAAAGGCAAACACTGCCAAGGAAAAATAAAACAAATGAAAATGATGTTTTGAAAATAGCTGGGTTAGTGAATTGGTGTGGAACACATAAACAGAATGCTTGCCAAGACCATGACAATGCTGTTCACTGTTTAGCTGACTTCTGCTGATGTGGATGCATTTTAATCACTTCCTGCAATCAACTGCTGGAACACATCATTCTGCAGGCCTAACTTCAGGGCCACTCTACTTAGGATACCAAAGCATCATCTTTGGAGGCTGGGGCTCTTGATTCTCACACAGACTTTAATGACAGCAACAATTCTGATATCCCGTCTCCAGATGAGTTATTTTTGGATCTGGATCAGCGGACAATAGGCATCATTGTCCTTGCTGTAAACAGTGGCCATGTTACATTGAATTCAATTTATTTTTTAAATAAATCTGATATATGATATGAATATCTTATTTTACGTTTTTCTTTTTTCCCCATGTTTCATTACATAAATAGATTCACTACGGTCAATATTCACTTCTACCCACATTTAATTTCAAACCACCGACTACAGTTTGTCTCCTTTAATAACAAAATTTAGGACCAGTAGGTTATGGAAAGGACCAGTAGCAGTTTTATATTTCTGGTCATGTGGATTTTTAAGGGGGGGGGGGGCACGCGGCAAGTTTAACACATTAGTAAAGGTACTAAAAAGTCATAACAATTTATTTTGATTACTATTTAAGCATTTTCCAGTCTTGTTGGTAATAACTGTGCAGGCATATGGATATTTTTTTTAAACATTCCTGTTAATTTTTTTTTTCAAGATGTTTATTACTATGTTATTAAGAAGGTGAAAACTGTAAACCATTTTGATATAATAATGAATTCTGACATCAGTAATTCTCTAAAAGTTCATTTCATTTCTATGGCCAAATTATAAATTAAAACAAATTTAACGATGCTAAAATACATGTATGGTGATTTACTGTCTATATCGAGCATACAACACAGAATCTCACCAATAAGTGCATTATGTGAAGGCAGATATGGGTCTATACCATGCACAGCTATTAACGTATTCAGCACTAAATGTATACGTAAATTAATATAATAAAAGGCCTTCAAGACCACTTCAATTACTGTCAGCATGCCCCATCACACCGCTGACATTATTTCTATGCAGGAAACCATTGATTTGAAAATCGTTGTAGGAGTCATCTATTTCAGTGCATGCATTCTGTACTGATGGATTTGATCTTTATTTAGAAGCATGCTTTACATCAATTAGGTCGATTTTGATGAGCACTCTAATAGCAATGTGGGGGACACAGTCAAGATTGAAAGTACAAACCCCCAGTGGAAAACAAAATCAATCCAGTCACTTATTTATGAATCCATTTTCCACCCATTACTCAACAATGTCTCATTCTGTGAATGCCAGATGCCAATACTGTTTGCCTTTCACGTCTCTCTAAAGGTGGATGAAATGTTAATTTCCTGGTTTTAACCTTCTCTCCTTAAAATTTTAACCATATTTGTCTTGTTACTAACCTTTTGAAATAATCTATCATTTTCATGGAAACAGGTGAGTAAATCTATTATAATAACGGTCCAAGGCATTAAAAAAAATGCTTTATTATACTTGTGTCTTTCTTTCTTCACAAACTGTATATACTTTTATATGGACCTGGTCAAGAATGTATACCTCTACATGATCAAGTTTTAAAAGTATGTTCAAAGATTTTTAATATCTACCATCTCTAATATTTCATCTTCAGAAAGCTCAATAGATACACTATATCTAACTTGTAAAATATCCAGGTGAACATCTGATCTTATCTGGCATTCTACATACTGGGAACAATTATTAAGGTGTATACAGCCAAGTTAAGGAATGAGGACTCTATGGAAGACAGATAATTACCATTCATTACAGCTGATCAATGCTGGGTGAACAGAAGCAAGCTCTCAGTGTTGGCAATAATATAGAGAAAGCCTACCCCCTACATCGCCCACTGTGGACCCACCAAGAAGCCAGCTTATGGTGATGAATAGCTGAACAAGCCTCTGGTCTTACAAAGCAAAAGAGAAGGGTCAATTTCAGAAGTCTATATAAATTGCTTAACTAGACCCCATGAGACTAATAGTTGATAAGCCCAGCATAAATTAATTTGTTTTGGATCAAGACTAGTAACCCCTTCTTGAAGTGTATTTTTTTCATTCAGGAGTTATATAGATATCAGTTTGTCATTATCCCAAGGTTTATGATAGATTTTCTATATGATGGTACTGGATTACCCTTTTAATCCTTCTTTAGCAAAATCAAATTTTCATCTTGATGATTTTATCATTTTGACCCCATACAGATTGCTTTACTTACTAGTATGATGTTTATCTTCTTAATATCATTATTATAAAAAAGCCAGACTTTGCCACTGTATCTGATTTGACCATTAGTGAAGTGTTTTATACAGTCAACAACCAAAAATCAGGACATTGACAATTGATAAGCTCCAGACTTGTGGAATGCCGTAAAGTCTAGTTCCCCCTTCAAGTTATTACCATTATATATCTAACACAAATACAAGTTTTAACAGAGTTTTACTTTTATCTTTTATATTGCACACTAGGGATGATTTTCCCAGATTAATTAGTGCTGCCAGGTGACTCCGATTTCCCTTGGTGACCCGATGATTTTTTAAAAATATCCCAATAAAAGTTTGGAGATACTGTGAGTTAAAATAGTCACTTTAAACTAATGGGATTGGTTTGATGGGGTTTTTTTGTACATATTTTCATGCCCAATAATTAGAAGGCTGATGAATATTAGAAGATTATAATCTTTTTAGTTTGCTTCAGTTTGTGTAAAATGGCAACCCTGAAAATAGGTTACTGTAACAAAACTCGACCACAATTTCCATAGCAGAAGTCTGTTTTTCATACATACAAATGATGCAATATTTGACAAAATGATAAATTTTATTTGTAATGCACATGGATACATCCAATGATTCATCATGAGCTACAAAAATTCAATTTTCTCCTATTTTTCAAGGATCATGTGTGCATTTTCAGCTAGAATTCCAGAGAAAGCAATGCAATTTCTTGTGTTTATGATCACTGAATGTTGCTCCAATACTGGCTACGGAACATACATATACTGAAAAATGTCCATCTTTTCCTTTAAAATAAAAATTGACACAAACGTCAACGATTTGCTTTGATTATTACTGCATTATACTAAAATAAACAGAGGTGACGAAATGTTGTGAAATCAATGCAAGATAAATTCACTATTTGGCCCTATTTAGGCAAAATGTTGCCAAGGCAACCATTTCACCTGAATCACCACTTAGTACAAACTGTAAATATATGGATTCTCTGATATATGTGCATTGTGAAAATCTCTATATTCATAGCAATTGATATGAAACCTGTTCTTAATGATTGTTTTTTACTACCCATTTGGATACTTGACAACAGATACTGGTAATGGTCCATACACACATTTTGTGCTTCAAATTGCTCAATTTCAACACATTGCCAAAATTCATCTGGCAAGGTATGCTTAGAGAGACCCATGGACGATTGTGCAACACAAGAATAATTTTTTTTAATACTTCTAATAAACCAATGTTTTATTTAAAAAGATTGTTTTATTGTAGAGAATATCATTTTGAATAGTGTTCAGTATTGAAGTATGTTGACCTGTATATGTTTGATAAATATACAACAAAAATAATTCATACCCTTGTTGTGAAAGCATGTGTCATATAACTGTAAGGCACCTTTAATTCAGTAAAAAAGAAGACTCATAATGCAGCACACATTTATATCATGTCAGATAAATAAACTGAAAAATTTGTTTCATAATACACATACACACACCTGCCATATATACTCACTTATAAGTCCAAATGAAAACAGAATAGACCCAGTTCTGCAAGCACATCATGCTATGGCAGATCTGGATCTTTGTTTTTTGCAGTTTTTCTTGACTTGTAAGCGAGTAGATATGGCAATTTCTACTATCACCACTATCTAAAACAGCCCTTCTCTAAAAAAAAAACCTAACAAAATGATATAGTTAATTTTGCTTTAACCTATGTACAACATCTTAAAATGTTTATTTTTGAATCTGCTATTAACAGAGACCTAAAAGTAAGTTGCAATAATTCTGAGTGACGAGGGATGGGAAGTTAGAAACCATAAGCCTGTGTTGTAAATTCCCCAAAAATACTCGTTTGATGATAAAATGTTTCCCTATTTTAGGGAGTAGGTCCTGAAAACTATTTTTTTAATCATCCCCATATACAATTTCTGTAACTTTAACTTTTTATGTTTTATCAGTTATATTGTAGCAATTTATGTTTTGTTTGTTCTGAATGGTTTAGCTGACTAAAGTTTGTTATCAATTCTCAATATTTTTATATTCTGTATTTCTGATCAGCACCATATAGCCTGTATTGGTCTGATGTACCCATAAACCCTATCATATACATATGTACATACAAGACAATCAAGTTAGATCGTAAACTCAAGTTTTAAAAATATAACCTGCAGTTGGCTGGAATGTGAAAAGACACGATAGAGGTATTTCCAATACCAGTATCAAATTGATGGCATTAACAGAAAATTTGCACCATAAATCAATGTAGACATGGTTGAGTTTGCCCATTTTTGAAGCCCATTTATTTTATCAACAGGCCCAATGTTATTTGACAAGTTTAGACCCCACTAATGATCTTATTTACCATCAACCATTATGTTCTAGCATTTGCAAATGTATGTATTGTCGGTGGAAGCAATTGATCAGCCTGAATTGTATGAGAGGATTAGCTTGCTCATTGATCAACTTTAGGGAGGCAGCGAAACTGACCTCATGGGGGTAGTTCTCCAGGGAGAAAATTGGATGTGAAATGGATTTAGAATTATTCATGCACACAGGAAGCCAAGTATTTTGCAAATGTTAATAATTACATGCGGCCCCACTACAACCCCGAAAAGGTGGGTAGTGTTTGAAGACAATGCAGTAGCCAACGGCACATTATCCAAATTGGAAAGAAAATTTTCACAAACAAGAATTTAAATTTTAAAAAAAAAGTTATACTTTTGTCAACTCGTAAGCCACTTTGCTACAGAATTAAAAAGTAGAACACAAATTTGCTATTTGCTACATGTTCAATTCTAACCTTCAAATAAAAAATAGTGATGGATTTGAAAAATTTTACCCTATCATTAACTGATATTTTATCTACTCTTAACTTCATACCAAGCGTATTGAAATCAATGAAGTATTGCCATGATTCTAACTGCATTATACAAATAAATACACAGTAAACCTATCTCTGTTTGCCTCACCTATAACAAATGTTGCAAAAAGAAAGACATAACTGTCACAATGTCAATCTTTCTGACATCTACTTTTGGTTCACATTGCATGTTTTCATCGGGAATCATCAGACTTTTCCCACAAAAGATATGAAAATATAGCTATAGCCTGGGGACCAAGCAAGGTCAAAATCACAGGAAGCAATTGTTTAATTGCAGGTGGGTGCATTCACAACTATCTCAGCCATTTTTTAAAGACAAAAATATGCCGTGGATGTATGTCTGTGCAGTAATTGCATATTTTGTTTACCAGAAATTTCTCTGCAAAAAAAGAAACCCTATCTATTGTGACCATCATGGCTATTTCTCTGACTGGAGTCACTGTAGGATTGATGGAGTTTACAACTGAAAAAAGTAATTTGATCTTTCGTAACTTCTCATCGGTAGATCCTTGTTCTGTAAAAAACCCACGAGTTCCAAATAGCAGCTATATACATTTGACGTATGATCCATAGGATAGAACTTGAAGTTGTGAATGTAGGTAGCTAGTCAATGGTTGAAACTTGTGGATAGTGAAGGTGGATACCGTGGGATGCAGATATCATAACTGGCATGGATTTTAAAATGTCATGGCCAAAGTATATATATATATATATATATATATATATATATATATATATATATATATATACACACACATACACACACACCTCTCCCTCGACAACTCGCACACAACGGGGTCCACAAACATAGACCGCACTATAAGCGAGGGCGCGAGTTACTGAGGGACCTCCAAAAGTTGAAAAAATTTGCTTAGACCTCGAGAAAACATGGGGGGGGGGGGCGGGTTAGGGAACTGGGCCGTTTAATGACTGAATGCTCATTTTACACGTCGATAATAAATTTTAGTAACGCACTTTTTCTAATGAAGCTGTTCGTTATTCTGTTTAAAGAACATTTATTTTCAAACTGTCCAGCATGTGAAAGATCATCGCAACTGGTTTCAACAGCCATCACGTGTACGCGAAAACATCTGTGTATTACATCACTGCTTTTTGTTTTCTTGATGAGTCTGGTTTCCGGAGTAGTATTTAATATTATCCTGCAAAATCGGGAGTCAAAAGAATGGGCAACTAGTCTAACTGTCGACACACCACCAAACAAGAGTCCTTTTTTTTCAAAAACAATCAAAATTTATTTTGTGAGACAATCATCTATGTCGAATCTCAATTTTTGTATTGCTCAGTTATTACACTATTGATGTCATGATTTCATTGGAAGTGATACTGAAACTTTTTATCATCCTTGAGGATATCTCTAAGTGCCAGTTCAAGAATTCTATGAAACTCACTTGCCCACAATGGTCCGTATCTGTGAAACCAAGCTCTTTATTTTACAAAGTATTCATTTCGCTTGCTTGCCTTGCTATCTTTGATCACATTTACCAATGAGTCAGTTAATTTAAGGTAGTTTATGTTACATACACAATAACATTCATAACAGTGATTGATCAAATGAAGTTGAGTTCACCCGACATACGACCAGGGCCGCTAGATTTTGAGTTTGTAGGATTTCTGTGCCTTTTAACTTTTCTTTTATTCCAGCTCCTTTATTTGATTCAAAAGACATAATTAACGTGATAATACAAAGGAGGCCAGCTTTTAATTCAGTGCAACAATACAACAAATACTTCCGCAAGTCAGTTATCAAAACACAGTCGGCACCTAATCAGGTTCTCAGAGAAATGCTCGCGGACAAAGCTGTTACAGTAGATTGGCACGTTTTACGTTTACTTACAAGAGGACACATTGCATTTATGATGATTACACTTAAAAGGAACTAAAAGATAGAACTAGAACATAAATTTCAATTGATAAATTATTTAATTTGTATGTATTTATTAAAGTACTGCCTCCACTCGGCGTAAGTGACATTTTCATTGATCGAATTTCCTTGCATATCGTTGTGGTGTACGATCATTTGGAAAGAAAATGTAAAAAGTTGTATGACTTATTTTTAAATTTGATATTTCATAATGTTGATTAAAATTTCAGGTCCTACCTACCGTTTTTGACGATAAAACAAGCAATATATCAAAGTTTCTGTTACTAATTTTGATCACGATTTTCTTCAAGTTCAAATAAATAGGGATCAATTTTAGGGGTATTTTCTGGTTTAAAAAATGGGATCCATGCCTGACCCCGCGTTATAAGTGGGTTCGCGAGTTATCAAGGGAGTGGTGTATATATATATATATATAATTTGGAAAACTGGTAATAAGTGATTACAACAATTCTAACTAGATTTGACAGTGTACATGGCACTTCCTAGGGAGGATGAATCTTGGCATCAAAGGTCTAGGTCACAAAGTGAATTGATTAATTTTTTTTTTTAATCCATGAAGGTGCTAAAGCTTCCGCTGCAATGCATGTATTGTATCACATTTGTCACATATGAAAAAAGGAGTGGTGTAAGGTTGGCTTCGATGTCATGGGTATTACAAGGACTGCAACAAGTCTTGCAGGCGAGGCAATAAACATATGCATTTTTCAATCATGTAATTATGTAATGTCTATTTTAAAATGTCATACTGTAGGGTCATTACAAATAACTGGCATCACAAGCACCTAATTTTAACTGTGTTAATGGCCTTCCAATGTCCTATCCAACATTTCTTCATACTTTTTGACAAAAGAAAACCTATTTAGAATTACAAAGAACAATCAACTCACCAAAGCATTACATATTTTCTTTAGCTACATGCCAGTGTAAATTTAACTTGCTAATAAATAAAACTTTTCTATTATCAATAACTTTTTACATATCTTAAAACTTCCACTAGATGTTGTTAAATTCTTTTTTTTAACAAGACTAATATTGAAAAAATGTGTTCAATATAAATGTAGTCACAAATGGAACCTACATATAGCTACAGGCAAGTCTTGCCAATAGGCAGGTTACAAATTCAGAATTTGATGTCCTTTACCCACAAGATCTGATATGCACAGCCATACTGCTTTTTGAACAAAAAGAGCAGAATTGGAGTGTACACAATGTGGTGTATTCAGTGAACTTCTGTCTTGTTCTCTGAACCATGTTTCTCTCTGCATAAAAAAAAAAAAAAAGAAAAAAAAAAAAAAAGAAAGCCTATTCAAAAGTAACCTCTTTATTGTCTTAATCTGTATCTTACACTTTCATTTTTCATTTCACTAAATTAGAATGTCATTTTGTGAATTGTCATGGTCCTTTATTATACACACTCTATATTATTCACAGTTGTGTGTAAATTCATGTTTTGAAATATTTCTCTTTGTCTACCTTTTCTTGCATTCATTTAATATTCACTGGTTCATTCATTCCTTATTTTTGTGCACTCTTACTGTTACCAACTTATATGCAACCTACCCCAGGTACTCTGGTGATAATAATTGGATAATAAAATGGGCAACCAGGTACCCTTTTGGTTGATGTCAAAAAAACATGGTTCCAAATTCACATCAATGATTATATCTGGTGATATCAGGAGTGAATGAGACACAGAATAAGATGTACAGTTCAAAGCTCGTGTTGTGTGACTATTGGCTACTGCAATGTGCACAGGAGAAACACTGAACACCAAGAAGTTTTCGCTCGGTCTGATATGCAAGACATGAGAGGGTAGCACAGCAATTTAAAATTAAGTTTTAAAATTAAAAATGGCTAAAACATGAAAAGTGGGTGGGTATTCTTAATGGTTGGATGAAAATAGTGTTCAATGAAATCTGTGAAATAACATCTGCTAAAGGTGGTGACATCATCTAATCAGAACCCAACTCAGAGATGAGCAGTTCTTTTACTTGCACATTGAACACTGAAAAAAATACACTTTTGCATGCGGTTCATGCCATTATCAACCTACAACAAAGCAATTCAGGTTTGTACAAATTTAATACAATTTCCCTGTGATCTGGTACCCAATCATTGGATTAACAGGTACATGGTTGACAACAAAAATTTTTACAGCTGTAATGGAAGCCTAAAATACAGAAATATACAATACAAATTTACTTAATTTCCACTTGTACAGAGATAATATTGTAAACACTCCAACAACTGTATAAAGAAATGTATTTATTAGACTTTAAGGTAATGTCACCCCTGGAACATCATCTTCAGTTGACATTATATACTGAAATTCAGCCCACATGCTACAAAGTTTGTCCATTGGGTTTAAGACACTGCTCACTTGGGCTATTTTTAGGCTTCAAGTCAAAATGCATGCATCACATCCGCAGAATATGTAACCTGCCAGTGGTTACAACCATCTGCCTCAGATGCGGAAGGTCGGGGGTTCTAACCTGGTTTAGTCATACCAAAGACTTATAAAAATTGTACTAACACCTGCCTTGCTAAGCATTAAGAGACTAGTGTTAGGACTTGTCGGCCTGGTGTCATGATAATGTGACTGGGTATAATATCATGCTACATATCTGTGGCAATAATGCACCAGTGCTAGATATATAGAATCTATGTTGGGGTTTGGACCGAGACAAGGAAATCCCAGTCAAGCAGTTACATTATATGTCTCCCCACTCGGACAAGCCTCATGGGGAGACACATAATGTAACCCCGCGACTGGGATTTCCTTGTCTACGTCCAAATCCCAACGCAGATTCTTTTTCTCACCCAATATTATCATTTAAAGTAAGAAAGAATACCCTTACTTGTGCAGTATAGTTCATGCGCAAATGTTTACATGCGGTGCATTAATACAAATAAGTTAATGAGGACTGTGGTGTGACGCGTCATCTGAAGAACAGTTTTTATGCGTGAGCCAAAAAAAACTAACAACATAAAACATTGCATAGTTTCCAGGTATTATCACATTTAATATATCGATGTCATATGAAATTAACAATAAATAGTTAATATTTATCACAAGAAAATGTTTCATTTTCATCAGTTCCAATTTAGAAAATTATATTGTATATAATGAGATGATACTGGGCCCACAGCTCTGTTGTAGTGTATATTCATGTAGCATGAGTGTCCCTGCTTGGGATGTTCACGGGTAATTAGAGATCTGTGTCACTATCACATATAACTCTCCTTTTCTTTAGAGGAGGTGAAACTGTTTGTGACATACTTGTGTTGTAATTAATACTGATTCTAAAGGTAACCCCATGCATAAAAGACCCTCCAAATATGGACCCCAGCGGATAACCATGTGCTAAACTTTCAAGTTCGCTGATTCTTTGAAAATTTATATTTTTGTCTTGGAAATATGGCAAGTGCTACAGTGAAATCTGCTCATGGATTAATGTGTTGACGGATAAATGATTCCTTCTGGCTAGTAAGTGCATTATTTGTCATTAAATAATGTAGGTATATTTTTGATTCAACTTGGGCACAGTGGAGATGCTTAACAAAAATAGAATAAAGCGTGTTTGACGTAACACATTGCTGGCTGTTACTAAGATTTCTGTTGTTTTTAAGAATGTTGGGCGACTACGAAGTGTATAGACTTAAGGCTATGTGCATAGATCAGTGTTTTCTATCGTAGTTCATTTCACACAGCATTGGGAATTGTATCCTATCTGTAGCACAGTCAATTTTCAGGTCAGCGTCATTAAATGTAGCTAACAGTATATAATTTGTTTCACATGAAGTATTTAAAACTAGATAAGTAGCTTTAGCTACATTTAATGATGCTGACCTGAAAATTTACAGATAGGATAAAACTGACCATGCTGTGTGCAGATAACTAGCGTAATTCCAAAAAGCTCGACATTTTGTGTCTCTCTCTCTCTCGAAATGTTTTGTATGGTGTGTACTCAAAAATGGAGAGACATTAAGTTACTATGTTCTTTTGTTATATATTTGTTGTTGTTATTTGATTTTCGAACAACTACGTCAGGCATAGCATAAAACAAAGGTTTCTTTTTTTAAAAGTAGTTCCAAGCGCGTGGACACCTTGACTGAGACAACCAGAGATACAAGTAAGGTTAGCAAAACAGCTAGATTCCTCTGTCGCATGGGTGAGAAATCACTATCGACTGCCACACTGCCGACATTGTAACGATAGGACTAAAAAATTTTGAAAGCTATGTTAAAAACCCAAATCACTGTAACCTGCTCTATTCTACAAGAACAAGGTTATGAAATTGGAAGCAGTTATTTTATATTCTGAGCACTACGGATGCAAAACCAAGTCTTGAAAGTATTAAAATATTTACAAACGAATTAAGAAACAAAGGACACAAAAAAAATAATTTGGTTCTTGAAAGTCCCATGCAGCCACTCGTTTGAATTAAATGGTTGATCTTACAAATTTTGTGGGCTCATTTTAATTCATAATTTTGAGGCCAAAGAAACTATCTGTATCAACTTCAATCAAACTGTCCATAAAGACCCCCTCCCTGACTTCAAGAAATGTATATAAGAAATGAAATTTAATAATATTCCATTAACTAATGATTTGTATCAGAAATTAGATATTCATTCAAAGGTATATATGACTTTGTTTAGCAATCATATCTGTTATCTCTCTAATAATGATACAAGAGACAGATTTATTACAATGTCATACTTGGTAACAATGTCCTAAAGTAAAATAATTAACAATAGCACTAGAGTTGTTGTTAAATTGAAACCATCTACAAAAAGACTTATGAAACAGCTCCTTTCCACACCATGTAATCAGGTCCTACTGGTGTCATATAAATATTTTATCTTTCTACCCCACTTTAACTGAGAAAACAAAGAAGAGAATAAATTTAGACTACCCACACAAAACATCCACAAGACTATTCAAATTAAAATTATACTCCCCAAAAACTGGGCCCGAGTATGTAAATATAGTTCAGTAAATTACAGAAAACACTGATACTGAATATGATCAAATAAGAGTTCAGTCAACAATACAGCCATTTATTTTCACCCATATTTTAGTGCAGTACAAATTCTGTACCTGTCTCTTCAATTTTTTTTTTTTTTTAAGAGTATATTAAAATAGAGAAATAGTCAAACATTACAGGCACATCTTCCTTGGTGTATTTCTATAGTCATCACTGAACTGGCTGCCTCGGTAACGAAATAACTTTCAATTTATTATTCAATTCATTCTATAATGTGTATTGCTCTCAATTTTTTTACGTATTCAAATTCTCTGTAAAAGGTTCAATCTAAATAATACAGATATCAAATTGAAATCTAAAAATAGCATGTTCCAGTTTAAAATGAGATTTGCAGGTGCAATGTCTTTCTGAAGTATTTTGTACAGCACATTTTTGGCCAACATTTTTTATGCTTTAAAATAGTATCACTTAATCAAACTCGTGATTTATACACTGGTGTATGAGCAATTTTCATCAAACTATATGTGTATAATAAAATTACCTGTCCAATTCATGAGAAGCATAACCCTGAATAAAACTGCATAGACCAAGACCTGTCATCGCACAATGTGCTCTCAGATCTCAGCCTATGTAGTTTGTTAAGACAAAGCAGTAGAAAAAAAGTGACAGCAGATTAGGGTCTATGTAAGTGACAGTTGGGCCTTACTTCTAAACGAGTTTTTATGTTAATTGCTTGAAAATGTGTGAACTAATACCGGTATTCCAGAATGCAAAATAGATCAGGTAAATGTTAGAGGACAATTTAAGCTTGTCTGCAAGTTTAACATGCCAAAAAATATTACAAATCACCTTGAAAAATTTACTGCATGCCATTCCCCCATCCCATCTATTTGTATAAAGTGGAATAATAATGTATATATTGACTTCGTGTCAGGTTTTTTTTTATACTTCCAAGAGGAAAGGTGGAAAGTTAGAAACGGAAGTTTCATGCTCTGAAAACTTTGCAACAACAGAAGTGTAAGCATTATAAATTCTGAACTGTCTACATCAACTTCCCCCTATTTTTGCCAACATCACCTTATTCCAGCTAAGAAAAGTCATTTTACCCAAATATTGAACCGAGCATGGACCCTTCTTTCCCAAGTCAAGTGAAATTTCCAAAACCAAATAATAAACAGTTTAGGTGAAGTTTAAAATATCCTGGAGCAATAAGATGGAATGTATTGTCTACACATGTTAAAACAGCAAAATCTGTTGAATGTTCAAGTTTGAAAGAAATTATTTCACAATGTTGTGCATTTTGAATAATTTGTGATAATTCCAGTGTGATAATTATTTGCTCCAATTTTGTGCATTACAGTTTATACTGTCTATACTTGCATATAAGTCAAATCAAATTCCATATAATAAAAGATCCTGATCTAATGTACCATAATATGCCAATAGATCAGGGCCTATATTGTGTGTTCTGACTATTACTAACAAAGTGCACACACCCAGATCTGCTGGCACATTAGCACATTATGCGATGGCATGTCTGGGTCTGTGCAGTTTACAGTTGGACTTGTCTTACATGTGACTGTATATGTTTATGCTTGAGAATCTAATTTAATAAAGAAAAGTGTTACATCTCCAATGATATTTTAAAAAATGTCACTTATTTTAAGTTGGCCATTTAAAAAATTTTGAAATGCTAGATTAGGGAAATTTATTTCCACATGAATGGATATAGTTCCTCATAGGCACTGTAAAAACTTATCTCTGGGGTTCAGAAAAAGATGCAATGTGATCTTTTCTTTCAGCAGACAGCTTGCACACCATTTTATTTCCAGGAACATAATGTACATATCAACACAACTCTGTTAGTTGGAAGACTTGAAGAAACTGAATGACCCAAATATTTTTACATAGTGGTCTACAGGGTATCCCCCAGGGGTGTAAAATTGAGGGTAAATAAAACAAACCTTGGTGTCAGAACTGGTGGTCAAATAAAAAATGTGGGGGTCAAAAATGTACTGACAAATTTTCATCTGACCCATACTTTTTCAGCTTGAAATAGGATATTGCAACTTGCACAACACCTCTCTCTCTAAAAATACAAATAAACCAACACGCACAATTAACACAAATGCATTGTCCATTCAAAGGATAATTTTATTAAGTTCATTTTCCTTTTAGTTTAAAGTCATGCTTTTAAGTCTCCTTATAATCTTTTGTAGCAATATTATAGACCAACACATTACATATAAGCCAATACAAAAAGCCAAATAAATCTTTCTAACCAAATGACGGTTAATTTACTGCCTGTCATAAAATGTGTACTACCATCTGTTTCATTGTACTTCATCCTAAAACACATTTATCCAAAAATCAATGAGACTAATGATTCATCTTCTCTTTAATAAATTACACTTGCACTTTTAGATCTTTCTTTCGTTGCAGCAAAGTTAAAAACCAACAAAATCTGCAACGACCCCCTGACTTTGTACTCCAAATAATGGATTTGTCTCTGCAAGTTTACTGATTTCTTTGTTGTGAAAGAATTCTTGGGTAATATGTGTTCTGATATCTTGTGGCGAACAAGGGCAGATTTAAAATTCATGAACCCTGTCACAAAAGGATTATTCACTTTTGCAATCTTCGCAATCACGCGATCAGAAGTCACACCAGTAATCCCAATGGATGTGCCGTATTCCAGTCAAGGGAATTATTTTCTCCACTTTTCATTAAAGTTAGTTCCACAGTTACTCTTTTGTGTTCTGCTTCTTTCTCTTTCATGGCTAATGATTCTTAGTGCACACCATTTTAATTTGGATATCACTTTCTACTGCAACAAACACCGAGGTTAAACATCTGGACGACATCTTGCTCGATGGAAATCGCGTGAGAGTTTGCAAGCTTAGGGGAAGCTACTCTGTCATAACATTGCCTATGCTAGTCTGGTTCTCTGTTTCGTATGCTTCATATAGCAGAATGCAACACAGGGAGCATACGAAGTAAGGAACCAGACTATGCCTATGCTCGAAGTATACACAATGCCATTCCTCATCCAAAGCATTGGATATTAAATAAATCCTGATTGCATTTTGCAAAATCCTTTGCATAAAAAAAAACTCATGGCAACAAAACGTGTGCGTCAATTTTCTCCAGTGTGCGTCCCTGATGCACAAATGTGTGTAAAGGGAAACACTGGGTCTAATTGTTTCAAGAAAAAAATTCAAACAACATACCATATAACATGATAAATCGGTAATTTAAACAATGTAAATCGGCACTGAAGTCTCTCAGAAAATATATCCCAATACCTAAAGAGCAAAACAAAACAGCAGAATGGCAGTTATCTTAGATTGTTCACTCAAATGGACTCCTGCCATGTCTCCAAAAAATACAAATCCCCAGCTGATAAAAAATTTATTGTTCAGATGACCAATTTAACAGTCAAAATCACTTTCTCTTGATAGGTTTGGATAATGGACACTTTACTTTTTGGACAAGAGACTATAAATGAAAGACTAAACTTGTCAAGTGCCTCATCAATATCAAGGCGACAATAAAAAATTCTGGCTGAAATGCACAATTCTAAAATAAAGTTATGCTGCAGAAAGCAAAGTTAGAGCCATCAGGCAAACAGGCAATTACGGTTCATAATTCTTCTAAACGATTTGAAAGACTTGAAAACTAATTCAAGGTCTCTTCAAAATTTACTTAAATGCAACAAAGTTGAGTAAAATGATCATCGACATCCCCAGGGTATTTTACAGTATTTGTCCCGCTATGCTTCATTTCAACCCACTACGCCTCAAAGCCTGTTTCCCACTATCCTAATAAATATACTTAAACTCAAAGCCCTATTTCTCAAATGACAATAGTTCTTACCTCTCAAGATAATCCAGGATAATTACTCTTAGCCATTATCTTTTGTACCTGATTTGCCCAACTGCCAGTGTGACCTATGATGCAGGCTTTCCACTGACAGTCCCATCATCTGCCAGCAATGATGTTATCTGCTGGTGGTGTCTTATATATAAATCACTCATTTCCACTACCAGCTAAAAAGTTACATTTCAAATTAATCCATTTGTGGAGCATTTGCAGGCTATACATGGTGGCCAGCATATTCTGGAAGAACCAGAGAAGACCTGGTTAGAACCACTGACCCACAGGTAGCTACTGGCAAACTATCACAAGTACCCAGGTTGGCCGAGTTGAAACCCAAGCGGACAGTGGTGAGATTATGACATTAATTTTTCTGCTATAAATACTCACTTTTCTAACATTATAATCTATGAAACAATTATTGCTGAATCAGACTGAATGTTTTTCTACAATTTCCATGTCCAATGTTTCTGTACAAGTTATTTCAGCTAACAGGGAAAGTGTAGCAAATGATGCTTAGTCTGATTCAATGACTGAATCATCCAATATAATGATGGAATAGTGAATAACTATAGCAAAAATTAAGAAATGCACAATTCAATCACAGTGACCATGAGCCTCTCCTGTGGTTAGCCATTCATACTGTGAGTTGAATACCTCATCCTAGAGTAACCATTCCCTTCTAGAATCTATTTTGGGTATCCAAGTCTGCTTTTTCCCCTCTATCTACACTACTCTGGAAATAAATGCAGTCACGTTTTGGCAAAAGATTTCATGTTTTCTTCTTTACATATTCTAACAATGATTATGTTCTGACATTTGCATCCAAGCCAATCAAAATCTGCAAGATTTTTCTTTTAGCCAATAAAATTGATTTTTCTATGCTTCTTTGGCAATGACCGCTATCTTGAGTAGCTTGGAAAATGTTGAAACAGTCTAAAATCAGTGGTAAATGATCTTTATTTTCTTAGGTCTGTTTTATGTGCCCTACAGCCATCAATGGAGGGAACTTCTTATGCCAAAGATGAAAAAATAAGGTCACTGCTGCAAGGGCCCAACCTAGAATAAACCTTGCTAGTCTTGGACCCCAATATTTTATAACTGTGCATCATGCAAACCCTCAATAATTTAGTCTGGACCCTCTGTGATAAGTGAAACTGTTTCCTGATGATGTATATTTTCTCTAATAGGTTACAAACAAAAAGCCCTATTAGGCAATAAAATGAAATGTATGAACAGAAATTAAATTCAGAATTGTCATATTCACAAAAATGCAGATGCAAATGTGTAATAAAACTTAACAGTACCAATAATTATAGTAAGATTTATTATATTAAACTTTTATCAATTTGCTTTGAATGTAATGATTTTATGCCCAATGTATTTCTCAAATGAACACCCAATTCCTAGAGACTGAGGATCCATGATGCCCAGTTTCTGAGCCTTCTTAAAGCTGTATTGATAATTCCTAGTATTCAGTACATAAACATTCAAAGACCGACTAATCTGCCATCTTAAGTAGCCAAGGCACTTGTAGCCGGCTGATGGTGTATAACCCAATACTGGCATTTCCACAATAATTATGTTTATTAGCTATCTGTTAATGTAATAATAAGGATATCCATCAGATACACAATCTATTTTCAAAGTAATAACTAACAAAAGCTAGCTTTGGTAGACTTACATTATGTTTCTTATCGACTATAGTGATAGATCACATAATATTGGTTGAATGGATAAGCAAGGGGAGTTTGAAATGCAATACATACACTATGAACAGACTTAACAAAAACAAATTCCATGATTTTTCCATTTCACAAAACTGAAGGACCACAACATCTTGCACTTATCAAACTTTTTTCATGTTAGAAACAAGTTTAGTAATCAGTGCTTAGCAGTCAACAATTTTTTGAACTACACTCATAAATTCCATGACTTTTCCAAAACTTTCAAAGGTTTTAAAAAAATCCATGAAAAATTTCACATAATGAATTATTCTCATTACAGTTATCAGCAACTGCATTGAAAAAAAAGCTAAAATGAAAGGTTGCAATGTTTCTCTCTACTCATTTGTGCATCAGAGAACCCCAAATTGTTAATTTCATCCTTTCCCCCATTCTGACAGTGACTGGAGATCTCAGCCCATACATATTTAATTAATATATCTCCCAATAACATATTCAGCCCTTTATGGAGTTGGCCTACAACACCACCAGCCTTCCCTTTGATCTTGTATGGCTTGTATTACCACTGAACAATAAAAAGAAACACATTTATTATTATTGATCACTGAAATAAAAAGTAAAAATGTTGCATGTTTTGATTTTTCTGTCAACAGTTTACTTTTGGAGTTAATTAAAGTGCATGTCAACATAGTAATTTATTCTCATTTACTGAGATTAAATTAATTACTTGTTTTACAATTTAAAACTAATGTATCTTTTAACCAAATCAATTCAATCCTGACTGTTGAATGTTCTTCACCTTAAATATCATCAAAACACTTCCAGATCAAAATTGTTCTTCCTATGAACAATTTACAGGCATTAAATTGGGTCAAGAAAAGATTTGTATCAATAAAATATTTCATTATGCTTAATACTGACAGAAGGAATAAGACAGACCAAAGACGGGCAAGATACAAAATATTTTACTAAAAAATAAATACATGAGAAATGCTTCATTGTCTCTTATTTAAATTTTTATAAAATTTACCTTAATTAAAATAGCGACCATACAAGAACAGAGACCTTTTAAACTTATAATACAGGAAAATATGAACTGCTGATATAAAATTTACGGTATACAGATGGCTGTAATCAGATTCACACATGAATATACCCTTGCTAATTCAAGTCACTGAACAATTAACAAAGCGGCAAACAAAGACAGTTTCAAAATGCTGATCATACAGTATACAAATTAATTACTCTGGAAGTGTGATCTTTTCCCCTATATTTCTATTGCAAAAAAATGACAGTTGAAAGAATGTATGAAGATTAAATAAAAATGAAATGACAGTTGAAAAATGAACATTACATCCACATTACTATTATATAGTTCATTATGTGCTGAAAATGTTAATGGGCTGATTCTGATATGGGCTGAGTAGGTTCATTTTTATTTGTTTTCTACTCAGTCTGACCCCCGGTCTGATAACAATGGGGTATTTTAACTCAAATTTGAACACCTAGGGGACAACACTGGATTGGAAAAACTCATTTCCAGGCTAAAATTATGCATTCTGATTAAAGCAGAAAAATATCCGGGTTGGCACTCGTCTTGAGCATACTATTAGGTATTCCAAGCTGCCCTAGCTGACCAGGTCAATGGGATGCCAGCAGGGCAAAAGACAATTTTGCACATTTTTAACAATAAATTGTATGCCATCACTATTCATAAAATCAATAAATATATGTATTTATCACAAGAACTACTTTCTTCTATCATTTTATTCATAAATCTTTGTTTTTTTCTTTATTTTCATATTTAAAAATATGTTTGAGGTATGTAAAGGGCATAATTTGTGCAGTGGCGATTCATCCAAATGTCGAAATATTACATGCATGTTTATTGTAAGGCTTGGGATTATGCCTGGCAATTCCCATATTACTATATCTAACGCCATTGTAAAGCAGAGAGAATGACCTACATTTTTATATCTTTACTGTGTAAATCTTTTTTTTTTTTGCTTAAAATTTTACACTATATAAACTTCAAAATGACAATTTTAAGGTAAATCTCAATTTTGAATACAAATTTGATATCATTTTAAAGCATGTTCATTATACTTTATTTCTGTATAAACAGCAGAATTTTCAGTGATACCACATGAGATCACCGAGCTTTTTAAAGTATGCTGGGAATAAGCCATATGCAATGGCTGGCCTAACACTTATGCCACCTGACTCGATGTAAAATCCAAGACATATTATGGCCTCTGATATTCCATCCATGGATTATTTATCGCTAGTTTGTAAGTAAAATGATTCGTTTTTAATGTTTTATATTTATTTTTGTCTTTATATCTGATTTTTGAGTACCTGAAGTCATTAATTGGAGGTCATATTCTACGGTTCAAGGAAAATCTTTCAAGTCCAATTTCCTCAGCTAAGTCATTTTACACATGAAATACACATGCAAAAATGGCCTCAGATGAAGCTTGGCATGTTATTTTACGTATTTAAAGTAAATTTGTAGACATAATATTTTCTCTTTTTGTATGTGACAGAGCAAGTAATAATTAACAGAATGAACTGGATAGGGATAAAATTGTGACCTTAGACCCTTCTGTTTGCAAACACAATTCACCAAAAGGAAAATGGGCTCTGTTACCCTTCTTTATATCTTTTCACTTTGTTTCTTTTGCTTTATAATTTTGAGCAAGGTCCAAAATTTGGGGTAAGTGTTTATTAACAATGAAAGGACATTGTAAATCTAGCTAGCTATAGACTGGCATTCCACGTTAAAACTACGAGACCTATCCCCAATTTCCATATATCTACATGGCATTTCTAATATATCCAGTCTGTAACAACTTGGTAAATTTTCAGGTCAGCATCATTAAATGTAGCTAAGTACCTAATTCATTTTAAATATTTTGTGTGGAATGAATGAATTCAGCCTCATTTAATGATGCTGACCTGACCACTTACAGATAGGAAAAATCTGTGATGCTATGTGGAACAAGCTATAGTTCTAATTCTATTCTGTACAATGAATACATTGTGTGTTTTTGTTTTTTTATAATCAAATCTGTAGGTGATGCTGTATACCAGATTTTAGAAAAGCATTTTTTTGGCCCAGGGAAAGAGACAGCACATCAGTCTTCCAGTGGTGAATTGTACCAACAAGCTCTTTGTCCAACTATATTGTTTATGTGAAACAGGAAAATGCAGTTGGGATAAGGTAAGATTTTACGATTTTATATTTGCATGGTTGAATATTTTGTAGTGATTTTACCATTAAGTAGAAGGTGAGAACTGATGTGACTGCCACAGGTAGTTTTCCATTTTTACTCCACATTTTATCCAATAATTTTGAAAAATGCAGGAAATCAAAAAACAAGCAGTGCTCAACCACAAAACAAGACCATTTTTAAAAATAAAAAACTTTTGGGGCTGAACATCTCATCTACACAAATTTAAATTCTTTTACTTCTTAATATTTTTCTTTTGCTTTATTGCATTCATTAGCTCAAATGCATTTGAATTAACTTTTTCTAACCATACACATTTCAGGTTTTTGAGTGGATTAAAACAACCAGTTTCAAGTGATGGCCAAACTTGGAAAGTTGAAAATATTGGACACACTGACCAACAATACAGCAGAATAAAAATCTCAAGCTAAAACTTTGTTAAAGCTGTTACTTTTCTGATTAAGCAGTCCTTTATGACATTTACAATTGTATCTACTGTTTGAAGTGGACATTATCTTCAAAACATTAGTCGTAGTGAAAGACTTTGATATTTTGTCAACCTATCATTGCTTTATCGTAATTATATCTGCTGTATTAGTATGTAATCATTAAGGCTGTAATATGCTCCATTTTGGTACAAAAACTATCAAAATCAGTTACTAATTGATGAAGATATAAACTTTTCTGAAAGTTGTTGTTTTTGCCACTTCTGCCTATTTACAGATATCGTTTCTGCTTTAAAACCTGCTTTCACATTAACGTTGACATTCTTTGTATACTGCATGAATTCTTCATATAATACCCTGCATTTAGGTGCAAGAATCATTAAAATCTGTTAATAAATTAAAAAAGTTGTGTCCTTTTGAAAATTGTCATTTTTGCATTTTGTTTCGGACATTCAAATTTTTGCCCTTTTTCCCAATTTCTATGATCTGGTACAGCAAAAGTTTCATACCCATTGGCACAGAAAAAATTGGGCTTTGTTTTCAGAAGGTTTTCTCATAGAAACATACTTTAATTTGCATTTAAATGTCATAGTCTTATTATAGCAAGGTTGCAAAGTCGTAGAAAAGCTCGATTTCTGGCTTTTCCCGTAAGGCCATCCTCTGTAGTTTTACTGTTTTAGAGTGAACCTAATAAAAACGATTTTTTGTGTATGATTGTAGTGCTTGCATTTCTTGAATAACAAGGAACTTGTCTAGCTTTGCAGTAAATGCCACTGTTGTATAGCTTCAAATTATTTTTTTTTTTACTCATCCGAAGTTGATGGTAATAGGTTGGGTCGGGAATCCGGGCACTTTTTCACATCCGGGCATTTTCAGTGTATAGTTACAAATTCGGACGTGAAAACAGACGCCATTGTTCTAGTGTCTTCAGTAACGTGTCGGAGACATTTATACATTTTAAGATATGCCTAAGATTTGCAGTGTTGGTAGGTGCACAAACCATCATATGCAAAAGGAAAATTATTATAAATGCAGCATGGATACATGAAAAATACACAACTTTTAGTGCTTATTAATCAAGGTTTAATAGGACAATTAAAGAATAATAATAATAATGGAAAAATATAAATTAATGAGAACTTTTAAAAATAATTAGGATCACAGGTAATACTGACTGAAAATTTCAGATTCTGATATAGTTTAATTAAAGAAAAATAGGTTTAAGAAAAAGGTGTACAATTACTTCAACAAATATTTTGTTTTACAAAAAACAACTAACCAGGTGTATAAGTAAGATAGTTGCAAACATCAGGCCGTGTCACTTCACGCCAATTTGTTGGGTTATTTACCCAAATATCTGCTTGCAATTTATAGGACAATCATTAATTTCCACAACTTTAAGTTTCTGAAAATATTGTGCATTAGCATCGCTATTCAACGTCTCTTTGTAACCGAAAACATTGCAAGAATGGCCAAATGACTTTATGATCCTTGCATTTATATTTGTCATTTTATAAATGAGAAGTACAATATACAAACTATATAACAAACACAGCCTTGACACTAATTGGTGTATATTGTCGTGCACACATGTACGTGACATGTACACACCACTGCCACCCTTATCAACCTAAAATATATTACATCTATAACAATATTCGACGGACACACATTCGTGGTTTTATATCCTGCTTGTACAGATGATTATGCAGCACTTCTGAACAGAAAACAGAAATAATAAACAAAATATAGGTAAATTAAAACAGTTTGCAATATCAAACATAACTAACGCTACTGTACTGTTACTAAGCAATTGTTTTCACCTCCGCAATCTGGCGGAAAGTAGGTCGCTAAGCTTGTGATGTCATGCCGAAACAACCTATTGCATTTTCGGTGGGGATCGCAAATTTCTGATGTCCCTCAAATACTCTGGAAGGTTATATCTTGACCGATTTACAATATTTTTTCAACATTTTATTTTCATATTAAGGTCTTAAGAATGGTAACAACAGCTTAGTGCTTTTAAATGTATTTGCTAATATCCTAAAAGTGCTTGGAATACTTAATACTGTACTTCAAGTACAAGGTCATAGGTCATTTGCTGCCGTCTATTTCAGCTGGAGTAATTTTTGAGAATCTGAGTCGAAAATGTCGCAGCTTGTCAATCAATATTACATCAAAGACCATTACGTAGCTGTTACAGGAAAGACATGCAAACAAAATCTGTGCTAGAGTTTACGGACATATTTAGACGAGGCCTACCAAACATGCAACTTGCACAATAACTGAAGAGCTTATGTATAGCCTATGGGCATCTATAATTGTATGTAACATTATCGTCTATAAAATCAAAAATACGTAAAACCGACTCATAATATTAGCTATTTAAGATGCAACTAATACATCAGGCCAACAAATAAAAATCATTTCAGCGTGTCTCGATACGATTTGACTGTAAACAGCAACGTGGATACCTTGTAAATACACAATAAACACAAAATGGCTTCCACGGTGTTCCAATATAAAGTACAAGACAAACACTTACCAATATTTTACCAAAGCCGTAACTTGTAGCGGATTCGGTTGGTCGGGATATAATTTCCTACATGCTGAATAAATTGCCTCTAATCCTGGAGGTGTCATTGGAACTGAATAATTTGGATAATTTGAGGAATAGTAGACTCCTCTGTCATCCATGTCTGTCTGATTGTACGGCATTTTGAAGCTATTCAGTTCAACTCCCACGTTGCTCCCACCTGGTTAATAAGTTTCAAAATAATGAAAATTTCTCATTATATCAATAATCTATTAATAAATATCGATTTGAATAACTATAATTCAAGTTTTTAAAGCTTTGTAAGCTTGTCAGCGATGAAGCTGTATACAGATCAAAGCGAACTGTTGTATTTTATTGGTTTTTAAACCGGCTGAGTGTAATAAATAAATGTAAGATCCTCGTTTCCGGTAGCGGACCACCCAAATACAAGTGGTACACAAAACCCATGTGATCCAAAAATTATTTAAAATTTAAAATGGAAAATACAATGTATGCATTATATTAGTGTATATAATTACAAAATATAAGCAATAATATCCATACAATAGAAAATGAATTAACTTCTATGACCTTTTTAAATTTCCAGACTGGTTTTCTTTTCTAATTTACTACTGGTCTCCGGAAAAATTGTAACACCCAATCCATTCCGCTACTGCGGAAAAGGCCGAGAGTATTCCTATTGACTCATTCTCGTCTCTTCGATGTGCTTCGGTTCACCTCCCTCCCATGATATTCCCAAACTGTTTCAGATGTGAGGAGCGTTGGGTATAAGCTAATCAGAAGTAGAATATATTTTTATCATGCGAATGAACAAGAAAATACTTCTGTATATTAAAAACGTCTTTTATGTTGACTGATAACAAATTTTACATTTTGTATAACCATCAAACACGACAAGTTACTTGCGAATATTATATTTATGTCGGAATATATTTAAACAATTAAGCTACACTGGGCAAGTATTCACTATATTAAAACGATTATTAAAACGTGTGTGGTCCTTAATATAAAAGACGAATTGCTTGTCTTTTCGCGGGCGAGATTGTTTTAAAATTTGGTAGTTGTTATTAATATCCTCGAGGTACCGGTTTCGAAGCCCTTAAGAAGAAATCATGGAATAATTCGTAAACAATATAATTTTCTTAAAAGTTCATTTACACTTTGAATCATCACTACACCTGTACTGAAATTCAAAACTTCTAAATATGAATGGCTACAGAAATTTGTTCAGTGACAGTTTATTTATGAGTACCATGTTTTGCTTTCCTGGTTTATAACGTGATCTGTTCGGAGGGGTTGATCACAGTGCAACTCGCGGCCATCTCAGAGATGATAAAAGAAATGTACGGTCACAGGAAATGACAACAATGGCGATTATAACAATAAATAATCTTAATACGAATCAACATTTTCTTCTTCTTAGTATATATGTATGCTTTTGTTAAAGTGTCTTGATCATAACAACGATGCAGTTTTCCACCTTTCTGAAAATCATGCATTTATAACAGGGTTAGAAACGTTTAATACTGTTTTGTTTCTAAAATTACGTAAATTTTAATGTACCAAAATATAAATATCTATCTTTTTAAAAATACATATTGATTTCAATATATTAGATTACTTTTTTTAATCAAAACTGGAGAAGGAAAGAAAGGAAAAAGAAAAGTCATTAAATTCAAAAGCGAAATTGATAATTATTTCATTAATGACCTTATATCGGGAAACAAAATGAGAAGCGGGCGGAGATAATAAGTCACCTAATTTTATTCATTTGACAGTCGACAACAAACAAGTTGTACCAAGGGTTTAAATTCATTGACATTATGAAAAAAATAAAGATATTTTGAATGGGGAATAAAAGTGTATTAGGCAATTTGATGGTGGTTTTTTTTTTTTTTTTTTTTTTGTCATTGTCATGCATAATGTGTATACTTACGGGATCTAGACAAGCTCGAATCATTTTCTTAACTTGCAGCAAAGCGTGACATCACTGTCAAGAAAACGTCAGACAATTTCGTCATTAACTACAAGTTATCACGTGATATCAACGCAATAAAATGGCCGCTCCGAAACACATGACGCTCCGAAACGGATGTCAGATCGTTATTGTTCTTTTTTATTTCATGAGATATGTCATCAGAGTTTAAAGTTAATTTTTAATATAGTGCATAAAACATATCATAACAAGTCACCTGATTTATTTTTAATTAATATAAACCTTCCAAACAGGATAAGATATTTGCAATTATTTTATAAAAGTTTGATAGGCACGGGTCTCAAGCACAAGAAGCTAAAAATAATATTACCAACGATTACACTAATTAAAACAAATGATGAAGTCTATCACGAAATTCAACTTCAAACTTACGATTATTATACTATGACCAGGTTTTGTGCAACCTTTTCTTGTTTTGACTGTCAACATCTACACTGAAAAATATTTTAACTTTATTTTTGTTTTTGTTGCTAATTTTGTGTGCATATTAACTTTGTCTATTAATCACATGTTAAAGGACAAAGTTCGAATTTTTAATGATGTTTTAATTACAGTTTATAGGGTTTACTCATGCATCAAATAGTGAAGTTCGAGTTTCTATTGTGTTGTACTATTTACCTCTGCTAGAGTTATACCCCTTTGTGTGACCAGACTTTGAAGTAACATTGTACAAGTGTTAAGATTTTTTAAATTTTTTAAAAAAAGGTTTATGAAATAAGAAAGCAAATCCATGATCGTGAACAAACTTATTAATCATTTTGATAAATTACAGTGAACAGTGTCAATTATCAATATAAATAATCATACCTCAAAACCTGCATTTACTGGCTTTCTTTCTTAAATAAAAATTTAATATTTCCGTTCATCCAATTTTCGCTAGTATACTATGTGGAGGTGTAATATTTAATTTCGTTATGATTGCTTTCTTGCAAATGTTTAGTATTTTCATTGTCTTATTTGATATCTTTAAAATAAAAAAGAATAAAAATATATGCTTAAATTACTATTTAAAAAGTTGTAAATATGCTTCCATTATGACGTTCCATTTAATTTTCCATTAAATACAACTTGGAAAACGAAAAGTACACAGATCTGCTTTAGTAAGAAAGAAACCAATATTGTATTACTCTGTCTATTGCAGTCTATTGCCGTATTTATGATAGTCAGCCTGCCCGACGACTTACCCAGCGAAGATACTCGGAGACGGACTTCTCCAGAGGCGGACTGATCAAATTTGCCCGATTCTATGGGTTTTCCATTTAGCTTTTTTGAAAACCCTTTTTGATTAATCTCTTTTAATTACGAAATCTGACCTAATTAAAGCCATCGTCTAAATTACAATCATAAATCAGGTAAAATTTTAGGGCATGATACTAAATTTAAAAATTAGTAACTTTTACTCACGGATAAGCTTATATGTTTTGTAAAATTTATGCACACTATGTACACAAAATTCAAATTCGAATGTGAATAAATAACATAATTTGTAATTTGTACGATTCTCTATATTATCATATATGGCTAACACATTATTGGTTGTTATGAACCGCCCGATTTAGTTAAAACTGTACAAAATTTGATCAATAGTACATCTATGGCGTTTCAGAAGAATTCCGCTGGCGCTTAGGGACTCCGGTCGCACTTCTAATTTTTTCCCGTGTCCAGACCTATTACCATAAGGATTAAGAATTAAATTGTGTACATTTTATAATAAGTCGTACATGGCCGAAGGACCGAACAGAACTATAATATAAATTCAATCAGATCAGCTTTGCCAACATTCACACATCTTCAGCTAAGAGAGCAACGTGCAACACGTAGTACGATGATACCTAGAGATGAAAGTGTTGATTCCTACTCAGCCCTGAATTCAATCAAAGGCTTAGGCCTTAATACTGTATCAGGGTGGAGCCTAACGATCCAGGCAAGAAGGACTGCTCTTCTGCTGATTTGGGAGGAAGACTGCAGGCACAACAGCGGGAGCGTATAAAGCAGATTCGACCGATGCCGAGAACCCCTGCCGTCGAAGACCAGGCCACAATACCTCCACAGCCAACATCAACACCACTTGCAGCTTCAAAATATTGAAACCAGGAAGTAATCCCCAATGCCACAAACAACAATGAAATCAACTCAATAAGGGGCAAGGCAGGGGAGGGAGGAAGAGAGGAAGAAAGTAGAATCAAGGAAAAAGAGGCCCAAGAGGTGAGCAGAAATCAAGAGGCAGATAGAAGAAAATCCCACCCACCACGTGCAGCAGCAAAAGCAGTAGAACCCATGCAGCACCAACAACATAGATGGGGACAAGGCCAAGGTAGACAAAGAAGACAAAACGTAGGCAGCCGCTTCATCCTACGCCCAAACAACTAGTAGCGAGATATATACTAGACACAACAGTGGAAATTGGACTGGATTATCTGATCAAAGACTTCTGAAAAGTATCAGCAGCCTCTTTGGCAGTGACTCATGAAACCCAGCTAACGTAAGTCAGCGGAAAACATCAGAGCCTTGGGAGAGAAATTAGTAAACGTACAGTCCTCCTTGCCACGCTGATGCTCAACGACCTGAGAGACCTAGAACTTGTCGTCCCAACCAATCATAGTCTGGCTTCCTGTGAATAACCTCACAGTGGCTGACCTGATAGATCCTGACGGCTGTAAGGGGCGGACTAGGCCCAAGTCTGGACCGCCAGAGCACACGAGGAAGTACCTGCTCCCAGCACCGGACGTTACACCTCAGTCGTTGTAAAAACTAGAAAGAATTGTCTTTATTGCCGAAGGGTTTTCACTTTGGCCTGAAAATCATTTAAAACACAAATACGATCCATTCGTCCACCGTTCAAAACTTTTACTAGAACATTATCTAATTAAGATCACAAAAATTAATGGGTCAGCTAGATCTGGTATTGGTTTATTTTCATTTCGGAAAATTTATGTCACTTTGTACACTAAATTCTAAAACAGTACAAGTAGGAAATTCATAAATGGTTAGCGTGATCCTAATTATTATATGGGGCTTGCATACAACTGATTGTAGGAATAGCCCGAATTAGATAACTGGAAAGAATTTTATCGATGATACATCAATGGCGTTTCTGAAGAATTCCTCTGCCGCTTGGAGAGTCCAGCAGGACTTCTCCTTGTCCGTTCGAGACATATAAATTACTTAGTATGCGGTGCATACACTGAAGCCTGGATTGGGCACATGTTGCCTATTCGACGAGTAATTAAGTAGTATACAGTGAGTACGTTAACTGGTCGTAAATGGTCGAATGGCCAACGCGACCTACATCCAATATAGATGTATAGTTTTGCCATTTTGTCAAATCGGTAGAGAACAAAAATGGTTGAACATTACAGAGTGTCAAAATAGATGGAAACCATCATTTTGATAAGAGAGTAATGCACCTGCTGGGTCGAGTAGAGGAGATAGGGAGTTACCCCCCCACCCACCCACCCACCCACACACACACAAAAGATGCATAAAGAGATAGACGACCTCTTTAAAAATAGCCATGGAGTACGTCAGAGAAGTGAGGTATGAAGAAGTGAAGAAGATCAAGGAAGCATGGGCGGAGAAAACGAGGGAAAGAAAGCATCAGAATTGAGAAAAAGAAATTATGCGCTTCAATCAAAATTGGATGAGGTAATTACTTTGGTAATAGGAGTTTGGGATTTTGGTTACTGATCTAGGTTATAGCCTTCTACCCCACCGCTACAGTGTCTTCACGTCATATGCGCACGCATGTTCAAATCCGGTCGTCCTATGTGCTTTAGTCCCTGGAAACGTTTATCACCTTTGTATCGGTCTTCTATCCTGGCTTGCTACACGCCTTAGTCTGTTACTGGCAGTTCCAGGAAACTTCTTTTCACATTTTCATCGGTCTTTTTCCTGGCTTGAGACACTAACAGAGTTCTTTCCTGGCCTGATACACTCCTATAGTGACACCCGTTGCATCGGGGTATTTCCTGATTGTTCCCCCAATGTTCTGGTTCTCACGTTTGAACTCCTCGACTACAGTGTGTGTGTGTGGGGGGGGGGTAAGTTGGCTATGTTCTGTGACGTTCTGCCACGTATTTGCAGTTACGCCCCTGACTTCCTTGTGTTCAAGTAGTAGGTTGGTTGTTAGCCGCAGGTGGCAACCCATGGAACCACAGGTGGCGCCCAATCCTCTTCCTACCACAGCAGGTGCGGCACGATTTTGATGGCTGGACGTTTGGTGTTTGACTGAATCATTGCTGTCAAAATTCATCGTCATCATCATCATCATCATCATCATCATCATGATGCATGGATTAAGGCATCATCGCTAGCCTAGGTTCCGATATGTTAAGCCTATCGATAAAATATTTCAGTGCTTCAGGTCTCTGAATTTCATTGGATGCGTCAGCAGGCCACTGCATCCAATCAAATCAAGTTGGTAAATTTGAACACTGTTCCTAGATGATCGAGAGAAGAGGAGGATATAACTGGAATGAACTCATAAATAAGCAATTTTCCACTGCCGGTCCGTGTTTGTACAAATACGTCCATTACCTCAAATACACTTATAATAGCTTCTCTCTGGAATGTTGTCATACTTTCGATGTTAAAATTACAAAATATTCTTTTGAAGTCAATTGCCTCCACCATTTCCGGCCCATCTACATTCCACTGCTGTTACAAGCTATTCGTTAGTTGGCATGACATACTAAGGGGGACAACTCATGACATCCATCATCACTAGGACAACGCACTGAAATATCTGATCAATCCTCCAAGATGTAGATAGGGTTAACACATCAGAACCTTTGCTAGCGAAGATGGGTTTGAGGTCGTGTGTGGCCATTCGGCCTTGTAAGACCGGTTCATGTCGGCATACATCAACTTCTTAATTGATCGTCAAGTGGGAAACAGGAGCCACCACTCGACAAGTTTACACCCCGGCTGTATGCAAACACGCACCTTGGGAATTGGGATGTGTGCACAGCAGACTAATTTTTCGTCGGATGGGAGAAGCACATCGACGCTTGACTGCATGCACCGCATGCTTCTTAATTGACATGTTTGGAAAAGAAGAAACCCGGTTGGAGTCCCCGAGAGTCAGCTAAAACGTTATGAAACGCCACAGATATATTAACGATCACATTCTTCCCAGTTGTCTAATTCAGGCTATTCCCAAATATCAATTGTGTGTATGCCACATATTGTAATTAGGACCACGCCTACCAGTTTTGAAATTTCCTACTGTGTGTTATTTTATCATTTAGAGTCCAGAATGTACATACATTTTTCAAAAATAAAAATAATAAATAGAAGGCCTGAGCGACCCATTAGTTATGAAAGTTCACTTAATCAATCAATGATTGAAGTCGTGTACTGCGAATCCGCTTTGTACGAATATTTAACGTCTGCATCGCAGACTTTAAAATTTATCGTCGGAAGGGAAAAAAGCTACATTCCAGTCCGCTTTAATGCACGTACAGTATGATTCTTAATTAGAAGTCGCGTGGGGAATAGAAACACACCACCTAACGAAACCCCGGCTTGGTGCAAGCATGCAAAAAATGGGATTTTCTTGTTCGTCGAGTGTCTCTATGGATTTAGTACGTACAATCGTGATGAAGAGTGCACCAAAGTCATGTGAACTTGATCCGATTCCGACGTCACTGCTGCTAGAGTGTTTGGAGCCAATATTGCCTTCACTAACTGATGTTATTAATACCTCTCTCTCTCATCTGGGGAATTCCCATCATTTTACAAAACTGCCATTGTAAAGCCTCTGCTGAAGAAACCAACACTCGACCATAATGATTTAAAGAACTACCGCCCAGTTTCTAATCTCCAATTCATGTCAAAAATCTTAGAAAAAGTTGTTCTATCCCAACTTGTATCTCATCTGAATTCAAACAGTCTTTTTAGCAATGTACAGTCTGCATACCGCCCTTGCCACAGTACTGAAACTACTCTTCTGAAAGTAGTCAATGACCTTCTCTCTGCTTTGGATGGCGGAAAGATTACAGCCCTCACTCTCCTTGACTTGTCTGCAGCATTTGACACTATAGACCATGATATATTACTTCACCGTCTCCAGCATGTATTTGGCATTCATGATACGGCCTTACTATGGTTCAAGTCCTACTTGGTCAACAGGACACAAATTGTGTCCGCAAATGGAAAACACTCCAACCCAGTTGAAAAATGCTGTCCACAGGGGTCTGTTCTTGGAGCTGTTCTCTTCATTCTATACACTCAGCCACTCTCAAGTGTCATAGATCATCATCCAGTGTCTCACCAATTGTATGCTGATGACACCCAAATATACAAATCTAGCCATCCAACTGAAGTTGAAGCTACCATCCAAGGCGTAGAGAGGCGCATTTCCGATGTGAAATCATGGATGACATGTAACAACCTGCAGATGAATGATGATAAAACTGAAGCCATCCTGATTACAACATAAAGACTTTCTCATTCACATCCTTTACCTGAGACAATAAATATCAGCAACACCAACATTAAATTCACACAGTCAGTACGAAACCTCGGTGTTACTCTTGACAGTACTCTCTCACTGCACCAACATGTCATGAACATATGCAAGGATGCATATCTTGAGCTGAGACGCAACAGCTCGATTCGCAAGTATCTTTCAGTTGATGCCACTAAAACACTTGTGTGTTCCTTAGTACTTTCAAGACTGGACTATTGTAACTCAATTCTGTCTGGTTCGTCTCAATATCTACTCCAGAAACTTCAAAAAGTTCAAAACACAGCTTCTCGGATCATCCTTAGAGTACCACGATCAGAGCACACCTCTCGCCTGCTATCTACCCTACACTGGCTATCCATACCATCCAGAATTAAACACAAAATTTGTTCTCTGTGCTACATTTCACTGACGGGCTCCAGTCCAACATACCTATCTGACCTCACCCCATGTGTACACACCTGCAAGATACTTACGCTCCTCTTCTGACACTCGTATTCTCATTATTCCCACTATGAAAATGAAATCATATGGACAACGCTCTTTTGCATACCAGGGCACAGCAACGTGGAACGAATTGCCCACTGCACTTAGACACAAAGACACAGTGATCTCATTCAAGAGCGCTCTTAAAACTCACCTATTTCAACTGCAAGAACAGACTTAAAGACCTAATAATGTATCCTTACCTTAAATATTTACAGCATGTTTTCTGTTTCTAATTTCGTGGCGTTTGTTTTTATTTTTGTAATCATATCATTATATGTTTTTTAAGTGTTGTCAAATGTTGTAAAGCGCTTAGAGCTTCTAATGATTAGGCGCTATACAAAGTCCTCATTATTATTATTATTATTATTATTATTATTATTATTATTAATAATACTCCCATTGGCATACATGGACGCGGAAAAGTAGGAGAAGACCGGCTGGAGTCCCCAAGCATTGGCGGAAATTTCAGAAACGCCATGCACTTACTATTGATCAAATTCTGCCTAGTTATCTAAGTCGGGCTATTCCGACTACCAATTATGTGTAAGCCACATATTGTAATCCGGATCAAGCTAATCAGTTCTAATTTTCATACTCAGTATTATTTTTTAATTTAGCGTACACTATGTACATTTGGTCCGAAACAACAATGAAGAATACCAAGTTTGAGTGACCCATTAAATGTTTGCGGTCTTGGTTGGATAAAATTAAAGTACCCTTTTCTAACGGTGGACAAACAGATCATATTTGAATATTAAGTCAGTTATTATCAAACTGGGTTTTCGGGCCAAAATGAAAACCCTTAGATAATAGAGGTAGGTTGATTGTTTGCCCTTTTAAAAAGGCTGATGACCATTCTCTGGCGCCGGAAGAAGTAATGGCCTCAGCTGTTCGGGCGGCATAAACTTATGTCTGGTCCGCCTCTTGGGTCTTGTTGGGAGTGATGATGTCTGCTATCACCCAGTCTTCCCACTCTTGGCGGCGCTGAATGGGTTGAGCCTGGATGCTATGAACCTTAAACAGTTCGTTCATGATCAGTATCATTAGGGGAACTAGACATAGGCTGACAAGCTGTTCTTGTTGGCTAGATGAGAGCACATCACACACAAATCAGTTTAAAGTATCTTTATCACACTAAGGAACATGTCCCGAATCATCTTTGTAGGAACATACTCTCCGGTTCCTGCGTTTTTGTCCGTGCGAGAGTTAAACTATATCAGGCTTGTTTTAACAGTCGGCGTTACACGCCCAATGGTCGGTATTTCCCATGGAATAAGCCACAACAAGGTCGGAATTACCCCTTGTGTATCTAGTCATAATAAAATCACGCTTCAGTAAGATCTGAAATTATAAGCTTTTTTCAATAATGAAACTTGTTGCAAGAAGCCCGATTGACTGCTCCCGTAATGTACTTAGGCAAGCAGTAGTCGGCTTCAAAAACGCAGTCGTCAGCGACCACAGTGGTCGGAATATGACCAAATTACCCCAAAATAAAACGCCTTCTTTGAGGGTGACTACGTACAATTAGCTCTTTTCCCCTGAGGTCGTCAGGATACGTTAAGTATAAAACACAAAGTTTATATGACATGCATTATCAGAGCAAATTGGAGAGCACGTATTTCAATATTTAAAATCACAACTGGTGTACAATTTTATTTAGAACACAATGGATTCGTATCGTTTTTAACAATTTACCAGTCATACATGTACTACATCATAATAATAATAATTATATATATATATATATATATATATATATATATATATATATATATATATATATATATATATATATATATATAGTACATGTACTACAGGTAAATTCTAAGCAACGATACGAAACCCTGTGATTTTGAACACATGGAGATTTTTGTTTCTGTTCTAATGGCAACGGGAAGTTCATTCCATAAAATAGCATCTACTAAAATGGCATTTCTTTAACATTGTATTTACCGGCGCTGACTTTCTTTTTCCAAATTAAAAAAGTCTGTTCAGATGGAACAAGGTTTAGTTTGATATTTTTAGGGGTTAAAGGGATTAAATAATCCTCAGCAAGAGAGTAATTGTTTCAGGTAATACTTTCGAAGACCAACGGTGGGGTACAGTTCATAATGGATGAACAACAATAAACAATATAAAAAATTAGTATTCTTCAGCAGAACTGATAATTAATATTTTATATGAGAAAATTATTAATTTCTTGCACCATTACTTTAATTTCTTTTACATTGCCGTATTTTGAGCTCCATTGCTGTACATTACCGTACCTTACTGTATTTAGGGCGACCCTAAACCAACAGCAGATATTAATTACCCACAATTCCACACCGGCATTGGTCCTTCCTCTGTGATCAAAGAGAGAAGACTGGAAATAATTTAGGGTGGTTTTGAAAATTTATGGATTCCTACGATGTCATCGCAAACCAGCCCGTTGTGATAGACAATGTAAGCCCCCGATCTGATGAAAAAGCTTTTGCTTTTACCCAATAATTTTCACAGGGTGAATATTTGTAGTAAACCAAGTTCAGCTGTCACCGAAAATCGATAACTGAATGGATGCTGCTTATGACTCATACCTAATGCAATTTAAACATTTAACTTAGATTTAGTAATCATTTATTCTCCAGGCTTAATTAGGATTATTAATATTCATCGCAGAAATACTGAAATTAGAAATTATACTAGTTCCTTTTGTTGTACTTTTTATAGTTGATGTAAGGGGCCTTGGCTGCTGTGTCAAGTCTGTTGGATTAGATTCTGAATATACCTCCTCGTTTGTTTGTACACTTACCGATTTAACTAGCGGAAATCTTTCATGTGATAAAACTGTACAGAACTTAGTCACTTCATTTACTGATTTATAATATCTAACCTGAATGTGACTAGATTGGCTCAAACACTGGCATTCTCAGCGCTTTTCATGGTTAACAGTCTTTACATACTAACACAGCGCCTAGTACTAATATTAGTACCCCTAGCCCTACCTTGTGGACGGGGTACTAACATGAGCCTCTGTGTGTCAATGGAGCAAGCTGGGTGTGATTCACACCTGGCACTTTTTTTTTAACCTAATATAAGCAATTTTGAACATGTTCCTTGCATATAATGAAATAAATTGAGTAATCCTCTTATTTAATACCGGAATTATTGCAGATCATTGTAGAAATAGTTGTAAAATCTTGTTTACCTTTCTTATCTGATATTTTCATTTAGATCGTCCACCATATTAGTTCAAATAATGACTATTTACATTCTCAGCCTTGTTTGTTTGTGAGCCATATAATGACATTGAGACCTTATTTGGAAATGTAAACAGATGGTAGTAAAACTATGGCACGGTTTGAGTTAGAAATTCTGCGCGTTAAAAGTAAATATGGTTTATCGTGACTTTGAAATTCCACCAAGAAGCCATTATTTGCCACTTGATTGATAAAACAGATGTATTTGTCCTGCTACCCACTGGATTTGGAAAGTCACAGACTTTGCCTTTTCTCAGCAAAAACTGGTTTACCACAATTAAAGCAATTCAACAATTAATAACATAGCGTAGAATATCCAAATATGGTAAGGCAAGCCTTATTTAGAAAAGGGGTCATGGCGAGAGTCTTGCGTTATCTGTCATGGCAGACATGGCGAGGTTAGTGTAACCATGCCAATTTATTTTATTTAAGCCAAACTTCTTTCACAGCATCATTATACTTATGTTGTAGATTTCTACACTATTTGTTTTTCTGACTTTAGTGATGATTTTTTTTGCTCCATTACATGATATGGGATCAGTTCGTAGCCTCACAACAAATCAAGTTCAGGCTACGACATCGTAGCTAACACGGCGCCATGTTGCGTACAGTATGAGCAAGGTGATTTCCTCAAACAATATTGTGACGTTCATCCTATTCAGTAATTGGCTGATAATTCTGTAAATTACCACAATGTTGAGAGTTTAAGGTTGTATCCTTTTGCACACATTTACATAGAAATTACACTACTTGTTAAATCCACATGAAATGCAAATTTTTAGTTGTCATTCTTTTCCTTAGCTTGATTCGACATTGTAAATATCGGAAGCAGACCACATAGTATTTTCCTTCTATGTACTGTTATGTATATGTAATTTAATTGCTTCTGTGTTGTTTTAAATTCTTTTTTTGTTTAATTTTTATTTCATTACATGTTATTGTAATAACTTTATTCACTGGATTGACATTTTTCTAGAAAATTCAGTTCAGTTCTAGTAAATAATCACTATTGCTACATTATATTTTTAGCTGACCTAGTTCCTGACCTTGATTCAGAATTTGTAAACACAGGGTGAAAATCATTGGTCGTAATCAAGGTCATTCTTGGCTTGCATCAGCTCTGTTGTAAACTTTTTTAAAATTTTTTTTATTATTGAATCTTATAGTAAGATTCGTTCAGTAGAATCGAACCTGTAAATAGCCTACGTGCTAATTGACATATTACTTTACTGCGTTGTTTGAACTAAGTGACCACATGACCCTGTCACATCAGTCTAAAATTGCGCTAAAAACTAAGGTTTTTAGTGTTTTCAGGCAGTCGTAAATTGATACCTCTGGAGCTCAAAGGTATTTTGCGTTGTGATCAGTTTGAGTTAAGTTTTGCTAGTTTTTGGAATTAGTAATTAATTTCTCTGGAAAACATACAAGTGCTCTTCTTCATCAGAATTCTTGGACAAAGACATTTATTGGAAATTATTTGGAATTCTTAAGCTGGAATATTATTCTTGATTCATAAAATTCAACAAGGAACTGTTGACGCATCAACGCAAAACAGGATATAGAAGATGTCATCGCCTTCCATCATGGAACTTCATCGGGATTCGAACTTTGATTCAATTAGAACTTTTTAGTGATAGGACTTATATTTTTAAATTCTAGGATTAATTTTTGGATTAGATTCACAAACCATAAGTCCTTTTTCATATTTTTACCTTGTTTTCTAGGGAAATAAATTATTTTGTTAAATTTTACAAAGCTTGTTGTCTTCACGCTTTTCTTTCTTACTTTGTTTGAGCCTAGTCACGTAACAAAGAAAATTGGGGGCTCGTCTGGGATATATGAATTTTGGCTAAAGTATTTCAGAAAATTGTTTTTTGAAATTTCCCTTAATTTTCCGAATATTTTAAATCCCAAGTACTATTTCACATTTTGTTTGAAATATTTAGTGAAATCAACAGGCTTTTTCTCAATGTCATCAAAAGTGGAGACTTTTCTTTCTAGTCCTACTCAGGAACAGTTGGATAGTTTGAAAAAAGATGAATTGCTTGAACTTGCCAAAAAATACGATCTTTCTAAGGCAAAATCTTTGTTAACGAAGCAAGAAATTAAAAACATTTTGATTCAGTATTTGGTTGAAAAGAATGTTTTGGATAAAAGTGTTTTGGGTTCGATCAGTAAGTCTGTATCAGACTCTGACATAAAAGTAAAGGAATTGAAATTAAAATACAAGATGGAATTAGTTAAGGAAGCTTGAACTTCAGAAAGAGGAGAGACAGCGACAAATGCAGCTGCAACTGGAAAAAGAAAAAACAAATGCATTTACAGAAAGAAGAGAAACAAATGCAATTACAATTTGAGAAAAAGGAGAGAGAGAGGAAAGAGAGAAAGAAAAAGAAATGCAGTTACAATTTGAGAAAGAGGAGAGAGAGAGAGAGACAGGAGAGAGAGAAAGATAAATAAATGCAGTTACTATTTGAAAGAGAGCGAGAGAGACAGATGCAAATCCAAAAAGAGAAGGATGAAAGGGAATTTCAAATTAGAATGAAAGAAATAGAGCTGGCAAGTGAAAAGCACATTCCTCACTTCACATACAAATTCAAGTTTTGATATTACAAAGAATTTTAGGCTAGTACCAACTTCTAGTGAAAAAGAAGTAGACAAATATTTTCCTTATTTGTAAAAAGTTGCTGAAAATTTGAAATGGCCAAGAGAGCATTGGACTCAATTATTGCAGTGTGTACACTATGGCAAAGCCCGAAATATCGTTGCATCCCTATCAGTACAGCAAAGTTCTGACTATTACTTGGTTAAGGAGTGCATCTTAAAGGGTTATGAGTTAATTCCTAAGGCTTATCGGCAAAAATTCAGGAACTATAAAAAAGAAGCTGGACAAACATATGACGAATTTGCAAGAGAAAAAGAGCAGTTATTTGAGAGATGGTGCTTAGCTAAGAAAGTTGAACATGATTATGAAAATATCAAACAACTTGTATTACTTGAAGAGTTCAACAACTGTGTCCCTAGTGACATTAAGACTTATCTTGAAGAGCATAAGATCGAAACCTTGGAAAATGCTCCTCTTGCTGCTGATGAGTATTTCTTAACTCATAAAGTTCCTGTTGTAAGCAAGTCTTTCACTCAGCGGTCTACTGGTAAAAAGGTATTTCAGCCTAATACGACTCCTTCTAAAACTCAGTCTGGCACAACTTCTAAAAATCAAGCTTCTGATAAGCTTGATTCAAAATCCTTATCTATTCCTGCGTGTACCTATTGTAAGGAGAAAGGACACGTTATTTCTGATTGCTTCAGATTGAAACATAAGCATCAGAATCAAGATAGACCTATCCCAAATGCTCTTATTTCTAAGAGGTCAAGGTCACGGTCATGTATTGAAAGCAATACATTTGTTGGGTCTAATAAACCCCAGTCTGATTTTATTATGGAGAATTATGAACCATTCATGTCGAAGGGTTCTATATCACTCTTGGGTGATCTGGCCAATCCTATCCCTATTAAAATTTTAAGGGATACAGGAGCTTCTCAGAGTCTTTTATTATCAGGTACCTACCTTTTTCTGAGAAGTCCTGTTCTAATGAGAGCGTTCTCATTGAGGGAGTAGAGTTCGGCTTTGTTAATGTTCCTCTCCATTGTGTAAATTTGTCATCAGACTTAGTTTCAGGACCTGTGACAGTTGGAAAACTGTCTTCTTTACCTGTTGAGGGCATTCATTTGTTGCTAGGCAACGACCTAGCTGGAGACAAGGTTGTGGTTAATCCACTTGTAACTGACAAGCCTTCTTTGGATCAAAAAGTTGATCCTATTGAAAAAGAATTTTCTGATTTACACCCAGTTTGTGCAGTTACTAGAGCTTTGGCAAAGAAAGCTCTTGAGAATGATTTCGACAAGGAAAGTATTCATTTAGCTGACACATGTATTGGTCAGGCTTTTGATGAGGTCACTTTCACTCCTTGTTTGGAACAGTCAAAAGGTATTGATCGCAGTGATCCTCTTTTAGCTACTCATTCTCTATTTTCTAATCAGGGTGATAAACGACAATCACTTGTCGTTGAACAGGAAAAAGATCCTGAGATCTCCTGTTTGTTATAGAGGGCCATTAGTGAAACTGAAGCCACTGAAGTTCCTGTCTGTTATTTCATTAAAATGGAATTCTTATGAGAAAATGGAGACCTCCCGAGGTACCTGCTGGTGACAAATAGTCAGTAAACTATCAAATTGTAGTTCCAAAGTCTTACAGAAAGGAAATACTTAGTTTGGCCCATGAAACTCTTCTGGCTGGTCATTTAGGGATTAATAAGACTTATCACATGATCTTGACTCACTTTTATTGGCCAAAAATCAAAAGTGATGTTTGTAAATTTTGTAGATCTTGTCATACTTGTCAAATGGTAGGAAAACCCAATCAGAATATACCTAAGGCTCATCTGCAGCCAATTCCTGCATATGACAAACCATTTAGCAGAATAATGGTAGATTGTGTTGGTCCCTTACCTAAGACCAAGTCAGGCAACCAATATTTGTTGACCATTATGTGTGTGTCAACAAGGTTTCCAGAGGCAATTCCTTTGAGGAATTTTAAAACTAAAACTAGAGTAAAAGCTTTGATAAAGTTTTTTACTCAATTTGGCCTTCCCAAATCTGTCCAGTCTGATCAAGGGTCAGATTTTATGTCTGGAATTTTCCAGCTAGTTATGCTTGAATTTGGCATTCAGCAATTCAAGTCAAAAGTGAAATCATGGTTGCACAGAACTTTAATTGAGAGAAGTTTTGAGTCTTGTAATAGAGTTCATTGTCTCTTGCTCATTCTTCAAAATTTTCTTCAAATTAGATTTTATGGCCCTTACAAAATAAAGAAGAAAATGAATGAGTTGAATTATAATAATAGTACTCTGATATAAATAAATTAATGGAGTACTAGTATATTGAGAGAGATAGCCAAGTAAATCATGCAGTTAATTTAGTTGTACCTGTCCCACTCACTGAGGATTTAAGTGAAGGAGTTCAATCGGACTCTACTGATTTTGGAGCAAGAAATCTTCATAATTCGGAAATTATGAATAATCAGGACCAGAAACTTTTGCATTTGCAACAACAAGAAAGGAAAGAACTTAAACAGTTATTATTTGAATATGAGCACTTATTTCCAGATGTTCCTATGAGGACAAACAAAATTTTTCATGACATTGAAATTGTGAATTCCAAACCTGTGAAACAACACCCATACAGGTTAAACCCTCTCAAACAGGATTATTTGAAAAAGGAAATTCAGTATTTGCAGGAGAATGATTTTATAGAGTCCAGTAAAAGTGATTGGAGTTCACCATGTATACTTGTTCTGAAACCAGATAAAACTTTTTGTATGTGCACTGATTATAGGAAGGTGAACAGTGTGACAAAAACAGATTCATTTCCATTACCAAGAATTGATGACTTCATTGTTAATATTGGAAATGCCAAATATGTCACCAAATTTGACCTTCTGAAAGGATTTTGACAAATTCCACTAACGGAAAGAGCAAAGGAAATTTCGGCATTTGTGACTCCAGATAGACTTTATCAATAGAAAGTGATGCTGTTTGGGATGAAGGGTTCACCATGTACTTTTCAATGTTTGATAAATATGATTACCTCTGGCCTGGATAATTGTGATGCTTACATTGATGATGTCATCATCTGCAACGACACCTGGAAAGAACATCTAGCAACAATTCAGAAATTCTTTGACAGACTCACTGATGCAAATTTGACAATCAATTTATCCAAAAGTGAATTCTGCTGTGCTTGTGTAACATTTCTAGGACATATTGTGGGACATGGTCAAGTTAAACCAATAGATGCTAAGGTCAAGGCGATCTCTGATTTCCCTGTGCCTGTCAGTAAAAAGCAACTTGTGCAATTTTTAGGTATGGCTGGATACTATTGGAAATTTTGTTCCAATTTTTCTAATAATTCTGAACCCCTGACAAATTTATTGAGCAAGAAAAACAAGTTTCTTTGGACTGAAAAATGTCAGGAGGTTTTCGACAAGTTAAAGGCCATACTTAAAAGTGCACCAGTTCTTACAGCTCCAAATTTCAGTCAGCCATTTAAACTATCTGTTGATGCAAGTGATGTTGGGGTTGGAGCAGTATTGATTCAAAAAGATAGAAATGGTGTTGATCAGCCAGTGTGCTATTTTTCGAAGAAATTAAATCAGCACCAAAGAAATTACTCAACAGTCAAGAAGGTATGATTGGCTTTAATATTGGCATTACAGCATTTTGAAGTTTACCTTAGTTCAACTCCTTCTCCGGTTTTTGTGTTTAGTGATCACAACTACCTTACTTTCATCATCAAGATGAAAAAATAAAAATCAGAGATTATTACGGTGGAGTTTGTTGTTACAGGAATATAATCTTGACATCAGGCACATCAAGGGAAAAGATAATTTAATTGCAGATGCACTTTCCCATGTATAGAAATATTATTTCATGTACACTTTGTATAATTCATAAGAATTTTCTTATGTAATTTTGTTTTACCTCATGTATAATTTACACATGGTAAAAAGAAAGTTTTATTATATATATCTTTCTTTTTCTTTACGGGGGGAAGTGTTATGAATATGTAATTTAATTGCTTGTGTGTTTTAAAATCTTTTTTTATTTTTATTTCATTACATGTTATTGTAATAACTTTATTCACTGGATTTGACATTTTTCTAGAAAATTCAGTTCAGTTAGTAAATAATCACTATTGCTACATTATATTTTTAGCTGACCTAGTTCCTGACCTTGATTCAGAATTCGTAAACACAGGGTGAAAATCATTGGTCGTAATCAAGGTCATTCTTGGCTTGCATCAGCTCTGTTGTAAATGTTTTTTTTTATTTTTTTTATTATTGAATCTTATAGTAAGATTCGTTCAGTAGAATCGAACCTGTAAATAGCCTACATGCTAATTGACATATTACTTTACTGTGTTGTTCGAACTAAGTGATCACATGACCCTGTCAAGTCAATCTAAAATTGTGCTAAAAACTAAGGTTTTTAGTGTTTTCAGGCAGTCGTAAATTGATACCTCTGGAGCTCAAAGGTGTTTTGTGTTGTGATCAGTTTAAGTTTTTCTAGTTTTCAGAATTAGTAATTAATTTCTCTGGAAAACATACAAGTGCTCTTCTTCATCAGAATTCTTGGACAAAGACATTTATTGGAAATTATTCGGAATTCTTAAGCCGGAATATTATTCTTGATTCATAAAATTCAACAAGGAACTTTTGACACATCAATGCAAAACAGGATATAGAAGATGTCATCGCCTTCCATCATGGAACTTCATCAGGATTCGAACTTTGATTCAATTAGAACTTTTTAGTGATAGGACTTATATTTTTAAATTCTATGATTAGATTCACAAACCGTAAGTCCTTTTTCATATTTTTACCTTGTTTTCTAGGGAAATAAATTATTTTGTTAAATTTTACAAAGCTTGTTGTCTTCACTCTTTTCTTTGTTACTTTGTACGAGCCTAGTCACATAACAGTACATACATATGAAGTCGTGTATGCACCCCTAAGCTGAAAATGGACTTGTCCAGGAACTGGAAATGACTGGCGAACATGGTCATCTTTTACACTGAAAACTTCAGTTTGGAATGAAAGACACAGACAATAATGGTGTTAGGGTCCCACCTGGGCATAATCAGGTTGGTAATTATAAATCAGTAAATGAACTAAGTTCTGTGAATCTTTTATCTCATTTGTGCTTTTTGTGTTTTAAATTGGTTGTTGTTGTTGTTGTTGTGGGGCTTAACGCCATTTTTCAGCACACGACAGGCTATACATGGCGGCCAGTATTAATGGTGGAGGAAGAAACCGGGAAATCCCCGGAAAGAACCACCGACCCACGAGAAGCTACTGGCAAGCTTTCTCACATATCCACATTCGCCGAATCCTAGACTCAAACCCACGCAGACAGAGGTGAGATGGCAGTGATCCGTAACGGATAGCGCTTTAGACCACTCGGCCACTCGGGGCCCCCTGTTTTAAATTGGTAGGGGGGTACAAACAAATGGGGAGATATATTCAGACCATAGACACCAAGTCAGCCAAAAGCTTGAGATTATATACAGATGAATTGTACTCCTTTTTTCCAGTCATTATTTACTTCAGTGCAAATGTAATGTTTTTTTTCTAAATGTAAGAACTGTTGCCCAAGTGCAGCTCCAGTTTTGTTGCTTTATTGCAAGGGATGAAGTATTGATACAAAATGTCTGACATACCTCTATAAAGTAGTCGAGGTGTTAGTGCGGGCTCTCTCACCAAATTTATTTTAAAACTATTAAGACAAAAATGCCAAATCAAAGCCAAAACTTTTCCTAGTTTTGAAACTATAAACAATAGATAAACCAGTAACAAATAACAGTAGATGTTTCGTAGTTGAGAAATGTAGCAGGGGTCATGCTACCAAGTGAAGTGGGCAACTAAGTCGCCTAAAAAATGTAAACTTCTTCTTCTGTTAGAAAAGCGAAAACAACTTTGCCCAGTGATTTTTTTAGAGATAAATTGACTGACCATACTTTTTGAGATGCCTCATTACCTTAGCCAGGTTAGTTCTACTGTTGTAGCGAAATGTATTGATCAAGCCATCAGTAGTTAGGCCTAGTTTTGATATCCATTACACTGACAAACAAACTCTTGCACATTCACAGGCATGTGTTTTGATAGCTGATTGACCATTAACCCTTTCCAGAGTAAGCTATATAGCAACTATCACTGCCCGATTTCTGCGTGTTATCCTTTGATGGTAAACACATACAGACTTGTGTTTCAGAACTTGAACAATGCATAGTATGTAAATAGTAATTTGTGTTTTAAGAACTGAATCAGTGATCTGGATATTTTAACTGCCTCTTGTACGCTATTTCATCATAAAATTAGTTTGAAACTATACTGTAATTGAACCAAACCTAACTTGGAAATAATGACGGATGTCACTTATTAGATTGTCTGTTTTAGTAAATCATCGAGCAAATATATTCAGAAAAATATACAATTCATAGAAAGCAAAGGCTAGGTATTATGTTATTTAAGATTTAACTTTAAAATTCAATTATGTAGGTCAGAAATGTATTGGATGTATTGGACAATGCTATGTTGTGGAATTCGTGAGAAGTGTTGTTAGGTCAAAGTTGTTTTCTGACTTGACTCGTGTTTGTGAAAATATGAAAAAGAGCAGCAAAGCCGATACTATTTAACCAATGCCTAAAATTACTACAGGTACATAGACCAAAAACATAAACCATACATTTGCAATCCTCTCAATGGACAATTGTAATGAAGCTATATAAAGTCAGTGGTTACATTATGAAAATCCCTCCTTCTAAAAATAGATGCACTCAAGTTGTGTTGATTTAGTTCGAAAGAAGCATTTAGTTCATATTCCGATTATAAAGGAGCCATGTCTGTAATTTTATGCATTTTAATGTGTTATGTGTGGACAGTTATGGTAATATTTTATACGCAACAAAGAAATGAGGATGAACAGTACAGTCTGAAGACACATGTGCATTTGCCCGCATGTACCTGGTAAAGGGGTTGTTTCAAACGCGGTTAGAAATCTTTGAAAGTGCCATTATTGTGAACTAGAATTAGAAAGTATATAAAAAAAAATTTCAAGGGTAGTTGATCAAGCATTTGTTTTTACTAACTTGCAATTACAATAATATAATCTGGTTACTCAGTTAAAATTTGTTACAATGTAGTTTCTGTTATTCTCTTTTAGAGTCATATGGCCAAAATAACTCAAAAATGTTTACTTGAAAATAAAGTATTGCTTAAATCAAATGTTAAATGCAAATAGGAATACTGAGAAATAGAGGGCATAATTCAAATAAGAGAACACACACACACACACACATTTATATTAGGGGTAAAACGATTAATCGATGCATCGATACTTTTGCTCTAACGATACACATATTGATACAAGTGCTGGAGAACTGATGCCATACAATACTTACCTGATGTAAGTTTTTTATGTCTCTAGCAGTCATGATTAATTATTATCAGTTTGCCTTGTTGTTCTTTAAATACAGAATTCATCTGAAACAGCATTTGCAGTCCTAGCACTCATTTTTGTTAGTAAAAACAAAAATAAAAAACTTGAGAATACTTGCTTGCTCTCTGCAAATTAACACAAGTGACATGGTTTATAATCTGCCCCTCTCCATTCCATGCTAATTATCTTAACCCAGCAGCATGTTCAGGATATAGGATATATTTCAAACGTGTTCTACATGTATAATGAAGTACTCCAATCGTCATTTAATAACCACTTTTACACGAAGTTTCAACATTGAATTTTATCTTGCCTGCTGTGGTTGATTTTATAGCTACACTACCGGTGTGTCATACAGTGAAATATGTTACATTGAAATCTCATTGGTGATTATTGCTTGTTCTGTTCCAGGTTAAACAATAACTACTTGTCAGGAGTTAGTGTAGCTTATTCCCTGTGTGACAAACAGGAAGTGCTGGCAAAACAACAGAAACATTTTGCAAAAGTCATGAATATATATGCAAAGTACTTAAACAGAAATGCTGTCGGGGTGTATGTTTATATTATAGCGTAGATTGAATCTTCCACTTTGGAAGTTTTACAAATGCATGTTTAAAATACTTGCTACCGAGAAAACCTGGCATGGTTCATTACGTTTTTGTTTGGCAGATACTGGATGGTGATAATGATGATGACCACAATTTTTAACGTTATGAAGTATATCGGATTATTGGAGCTGGGAAGTTTTTAATGGAGATACCAGTGAGTGAATTTGAGCCCAAAAATTGTGTTAAATACGAGTTAGACATACATGATGGATGGATACAAATAGACGGCATGACAGTCAGTTTCTCTTTCAGCGGTATTTCCAAATTAAATTTAGAAAGAGCAGGATACTGAGCCTAATTAAAATATTAACAATTTAAAGTAGAATGCATTTTTAATTAGTTTATCAATCATATTCACCCAGTGAATCATATGCTACAAAACCATATATCCATATCATGGTTAAGATAAACTGAATAAATAAGGATGGAAAAAAATGAAATCAAGAAGTAAAGATATTTTTTTTTGAATACCTCTGTTTGCATAAGCAGAATGTGACGTTGATGGCCTAAAACCCCAATAGAGCATTATGGAACAGATAAGAAAAATCTGGTATGGTAGTCAGTAAACTACTGATTCAAGAAAGTAAGTTTATGTTAGTCAAAAATCCTATTTTGGAGCAGATGTATCCAAAAGATAATATCTGTGAACTCTGGAAGATTATACATAACAGCCTCAAAGATCAGTTCTCAACATATTCAAGCTGACAAAGATAGTTATGCATATGCCCCTTAAGAAGGAAGCACAGAATAATATTCATACACAGATAAGGAACAGAGTATTCTCAGAAATAAGTAATAGATTAATACTTATACAATAAGAAAGTGGAGCAGGAAGAAAGAGAGACAGATATTGAAGTGTTAAGTAAATAGTGAAATACGACTGTTTCCCCTTCCCGTTCTTCTTTTCTACTCTCCCCTTCTTTCGGTGACAAAGGGTGAAGTCCCCCTTAAAATAAAATCCTAGAAGAATGTCTCCTTAAATTGCATATGGGGGAACAAATTTCAAATTTCTCTTTTTATGCAGAGATGTTTAACCAGTGAATGAAGGTGCTGATGTAGTAATTAAAATAAGCACAGAATCAGCAAGGGGGCAGATTTTGAATCTCTCAAGTTTAGCACCGTGTGTACATTTTTTTAAAAAAGAAAATTATAGAATAGGACTGAGTGTTGTCAATAGTTTTCCTTCTTCACTAACAAATACAAGTACCAGTGGCCACAGCAGTCTTTTGCATCTGCAGGATGTACATTGTGATAGATTTTGTTGGTATTCATCCTCATTGCCATTCCAGGATTTGTTCTAGATGAGATTTTCTTTGTACGAGGAAATTGCTTTATTTCTTGTTTTGAAGATGACATCATTATGCCTTCCAAGTTTAAGTGAGACAAGAAATTGGTAATAAGATATTTTGAATGCATCCAGGCCGTGCAAAACAAAGGGCTTGGTGGCTAATTTGAGTTAAATGGAGCCACCGTTAAATGGCTTAAAATAATGAATAAAACTCACTGATAACCAACAGGTAGTCTGTTTGAAAGTATTTTTGTTTTCGTTGTCATCGATGAGAATTGCATATAAATATATGATAACTATTTATCTATCTGTAATCTGCATACTGGAAATATAACCAGTATGTCAACATAGATAAAAGGGCACCGCCTACCTTCCAAAGATGGAAAGACCATCAAGTTCATATATATATTGGATATATATATATATCGATATGTATTGTATTGCATGCCGTGTATTGAGAACCGTATCAATACAAAGCACATGTGTATCGTTTCACCCATTTATATATATATATATATATATATATATATATATATATATATATATAATGCATTTCTTGCTTCGCATCCACTTCTACCAAATGAGCTGTCACTTCTCCCTGTTCTGTCCAAAAGTAGAAGTCACTTCTTCCTAAAATATAAGGCTAGCTTGACCCCTGATGTAGAACAGTACAATTTAGAAATTCTTTCTTTGTAAAAACAATTGTGGACTGGAATCATCTTAGTGACAGTGTTGTGTGCACGTAAACAGCAGAGAGCTTCAAGACAGCTCTTGAACAGTTCTACTAACTTTTTAGTGGCTCTCTGTTCCGGTGCAGTTTTATGCTGTAACTGGCCCTGCACTGTATACCAGTGTTTTCCTTTATGCATATTTGTGTATCAGAGGCACATGTTCAGAAAATTTTGTGCACATTTTTTGTTGCCATGCATATTTTTGATGCAAGGGATGCACACACTGTGATGTGTTCGATCTCCAGTGTAGTGGACAAATGATGGCATTGTGTCAGAGTTCGAGTGTATAATGAAGTAGCTTCATCTAATCTCATGAGCTCATACCAGTCTGGTTCTAGTATAGGCTTTGTTATGTTGGAGTAGCTTCCCCTAATCTCGTGAGCTATTTTGACATTTCCTTCAGGCTCATCATCATGTCTTGCAGACAAAGGAACATCGATACTTTTCTAACTAGAAACAGACCACCAGAGGAAAACCATGCCTACCAAGAATCATCAGCCAAGAAGGTGAAGGAAGAAGAACACAGAAAAGTAACTATGGCTTGTGGCTTCAGAGATAAATCGAGAAAAGAATTCCATTGGATGGAATGCAACTCATCTGTTGGAATGACATGCTTGACTTGTGTTTGGGTGAGGGCAAAGACTTCCAGAGTGAAGAATCCTTTTGTGACTGAGTCAGGGAACTATAAAAAATCCACCCTTGTTCACCACAAAGAATCTTAGAAACATATTATTGCGGAAGGAGCTATTTTGCAACAACAAAATCTGGAAACTTGCCAAGAAGAATGCAGTGAGCAGGTAGATGCTAGCCTCAAGGCGCAGATGAGAATGGCGATGTACATGTGCAGGGAAAATATTTCAGACCAGCAGTTTCGCTCTCTTTGCTTGCATATGCCTGTGTATGTCTCAAGTCTAGTTACTTGAGATCCAAGTAAATCATAAAATGCAAGTCATTGATCAGTCCACTCCAGTTTGCTTTTTTAGAATTTTCAGTTAAAGAACTATATAACTCTGAATGAAGAGAATAAAATTGGTTCTACAGTACTTAATAAACTCATACCAGCTGATGATATGCAAGTTTTTATTATTATATTTTTGTTTGTTTTAGAGCGACAGTGGTTGCTCAGCCCTGCTGAATGAAACACAGGCATACAAGAAGCATTGGATCGTGTCTGAGATGCAGGTAGCAGCCTCTTTAGTTTGCAAGGAGAGGGTTCAACAAAGGGTCCATGCATCACCATACGTAGGCATTCGTTTGGATGAGTCTTTGGATATTGCTGTGCCAAAGAATGGTTATATTTTGTTGGATTGGGAAGGCAAACGCTGAATATTTAGCTAATGTGAAGGTGCAAGATGGGAAAGCTGAAACAGT